>PVHP010003542.1:0-77996 GCA_004024765.1 Zapus hudsonius
GCCAGAAGCAGTTTGCGTGAGAGGCTTACTGTGTTCTGCCTGCCTATGTCCTGGGAACCTGTGCAGGGTTGTGTTACATAAAGATGGACTGGTGTGAGCAGATGGAGATGGCACAGAAAGAAAGATCTTTGGGTCGAAACTGCTGCCCGTTCACCTGCAATTGTTTGAGAGATTACAACCACTGAGATTGGGCCAGCTGTTCTGCATTGGAACAACAGGAAGAATGCGGACTTTTGAAGTAAGGGGCCTGAATGCTTTGATCCCCCCTGGATTAACAAATTGGTAGCCCACCTGGTTCCGTGGAATGGAGATTGGTTAGAAAGAGAGGGTCATTGGATTTGCAACACAGTTCTGTTTTTGAAAAATGGCCATCGGCATGTGAAGCAGGTGTGCAAGGTTGCCTGCATGGAGCCCGATGGGGCCATGAGGATGAACTGTGGGTTGCAATGGAGACTCAAAGAATTCCAGGACTATGGATGGGTGCCAAGGCGAGCTGCCAGCACCGGATGACGTTTTCCCGGACTGTGAGTAGCCGAGCTGGAGGGGGGGAATTGAATCTCCAAGAGACTTGTGTTATTGGTTAAGAATCATTGAGCTTGGAGTTAGAGATTGATGGTGCCCTGTTTGTTTTAAATCTTGTATTTTATTGGTCAATCTGTTTTTGCTGTGCCTCATGTTTTGCATTGTGAATGTTCTGTGCCATTATGGGTTTATTTTTGGTATTATGACTCAGTTGAAAGCTGCGGGGACTTAAGAGTTGAGTTGAACATATTGTGTCTATATCTTGTATGATTATTAGTTTGTGGGGGCCAGGGGCGGACTGTCATGGTTTGATACAGGTGTCCCCCACAAACAATTGGATGTGTTCTGATCGATCCTCAGCTGATGGCAATTCGGGAATTAGAACCTCATTAGAGCTGTGTTGTTGGGGGTGGGCTTATGGGGTTACAAGCCAGCTTCCCCTTGCCAGTATTTGGCACACCTTCCCGTCGCCGCGCTCTCCCCCCCCCAGTGCTGTGGCAGAGGTGATGCCCAGCCCTCTGCTCATGCCATCGTTTTCCCTGCCAGAATGGAGTCTCCCCTCGAGTCCGTAAGCCAAATAAACCCATTCCTCCACAAGCCGCTTTTGCTTGGGTTCTTTCTGTGCAGCAACTAGAAAGCTGACTGCAACAGCTGGTATCATCTAAGGTCATAGACAAGTATTTCCAATAGTCTTGGAAAGAATGATAAAAAGCGTAATATAGAACAAACACAGTAATATAGAAAATCATAATTATTCATGCGTAAGAATCAAAAGACTGAATATGGAGGTATTTTGATGATGGTGGTGTATCCTAATGCATTCATTATTCGATCAGATAACCTGCAATCAGTCACCTTGAGAGAAGCTTTGTGATTCTGGTCAGCCTGTAATTAACAGGGAAAAAATGTTTCAGTTTATGGACAGGGAAGTGAGTGAAAAATTTAATTTTAGGAGTTCAGAGAGAGTAATTCATGGGCCAGCGATGAAGAAATTCTGTTATTTATTTACTCAAATTTTCTTTCATGTCAAGCTTGTTTCTGCTGCCTTTTTGAATTTCAAAGTATTTTACTGAGAATTTTCATAGATGTACATAAAGTATTTTGGTTATATGCCTCCCATTATGATTGCTTATCACCCTCCACAGTTACCCTTTCACTGACCCTGTTCTTTCCAACTCGTTCCTTTTCTATTTTGATATATTTTTTCATTTTCTTTTCCTCCTCCATAATCAATGTTGAAATGTTGATGGGACCAATATATCATAGGTCATATGCAGGTAACCACAGCTGCTGTGAAGTTGAGAATGGAATGAGCACTCCTTGCCGAGAAAATAGCATTCCAAAGCACTCTTTGTTCACTCTTCCACAATATTCCCTGAGTCGTGGAAGGGGTGACAGAGATGTTTCATTTAATGCTGAGCACACAATAGTAACTTAATGTCAGCACTTAAAAAATTCTGTTTTTATATCTTGGTTTGACTTCCTCATTTCATTTGGTTGTTGCTTGTGCTACCTTGGAATTCATTTAGGCATTTAATGGTGTCCTTTATGAATTTGTTCAGGATTTTATTCTTATTTTTTGTACATGTTTATAATCATTTCTTTAAAATTCTTTGGTGTTTCCTCTAAATAGTTCTCAGGTGGGGCAGGGGGAGGCTCTACTTTGGAATTATTAATTCTTAGATTATTAGAGGCATGTATATTGCCTGGATTTTTTTTTTTGTGTGTGTTGGGGGGTTGTAACTTTACCTCTTTTTTATTAAGGCTTGCTTATCTAGAGATAGTGTTCTGGATTGATCTTTCTAGCACATGTTTGTGGAGTATTTGGAACAATGTTTGGTGTTTCTTTTTTTTTAATATTTTATTTTGATTCATTTTCAAGCAGAGAGAAACAGAGAGAGAGGGGGGGGCACCAGGGCCACCGCCTTGTGGGTCTGGAGTATGTGGGTACTGGGGAATTGAACCAGGGGCCTTAGGCACTGGAGGCAAGTGCTGTAACCGCTAAGCCATCTCTCCAGCCCTGTTTTGTGTTTCTTTACATTGCTTGTCTCTGGCTTTCTTCACACTGCTTGGACTTCAGGCATGGAGACACTTTGCCCTGCGTTGTACATAGGACAGAGGCAGTGATCTCAGTTCACCTGTGGCTATGCCCAAACTCATGTGGGACACCAGCTTCAATGGTAGAAACATCTGTCACTCAGGCTAGTGAAATGTGAGGATGTTAGGTGGAAGTTGTGTGTATAAACTCACATTTAAGACCCAGACTCCAATTGTAGAATCATTGGTCAGCCAGAAGTAGAAGTGGGGGGCACTAGGAGCAAACAGTGTGCCTAAACTCCTGGGTGTGTCTCTGACTCCAATGGCAGACACATCAACCGTCTTTGGAAGAGAATGAAATTTGTGCTTGGGGAAATTACTCTGTTTATTGAGTGTAGAGGGCTATCCATGAGGAATGCAAAGATTTTCAAAATTGCATTTCTTTAATCATACTTATTTATTAGTAGTAGTCACAGAAAAATAATTCAGCTGGCAAATATATATTATTAATTATATAAAAAACCGCTAAGAGATTTTATTTCACATTTATCTACCACCACGCTTTCCTAAGTCTGTTTTGTAGTACCTTGAATTTTCCATACAGATAATTTTTAATGATACATTATTCAGGCAATTCTGGAGTCGTAATAAGTCCTATCCTTGATTTCAATGATTTCACATTCTAGTGATATCCAGTAGTGGCAAATGTGATTGATGCAGGCAAATAAAATACTAAATCAATATAAGTTGATGGTGAAGACAAGAAACCATGCCATTGCTCTTTATTTTCTTTATTGGCTGAGATTTACACTGGACTTCTGTGCCCCAAGGAGGTCAGAACTGTAGATAGCATTGTTCCGGCTTCTTTTATTAAGGATAGCTTTGGATATCTGAGGCCTTTTACCTTTCCAAATAAATTTGGAAATTATTTTTTCTATGTCTACAAAGAATGACACTGGTATTTTTATTGGCATGACATTGAATCTGTATATTGCTTTTGGGAGTATTGCCATTTTCACGACATTAATTCTACCTATCCAGGAGCATGGGAGATCTTTCCATCTTTCTGTGTCATCCTCAATTTCCTTCTTCAGTGTTTTTAAGTCTTTCATTATATAAGTCTTTCCCATCCTTGGTTAGTGTTACTCCAAGGTATTTGATTTTTTTTTTTTTGAGACTATTGAGAACGGGACTTTTTCACTGATTGCTTTTTCTGTGTGCACATCATTTGCATACAGGAAGGCTACTGATTTTTGTATGTTAATTTTGTATCCTGCAACTTTGCTAAAGGAGTTAATCACCTTCAGTAGTTCAGTGATACCATTCTTTGGGTCTGTTACATATAAGTTCATATCATCTGCAAAATGGGATAGTTTAACTTCTTCCTTTCCAATTTGTATCCCTTTTATGTCTTTTTCCTATCTTATTGCATTTGCTAGAAATTCAAGGACTATGTTGAAGAGCAGTGATGAAAGTGGACACCCTTGTCTTGTTCCAGAATTTAGTGGGAACTCCTTGAGTCTTTCCCCATTGAGTATGATTTAGGCTTTAGGGGATTTGTATTTGGCCTTTATAATGTTGAGGTATAGACCTTCTATTCCAAGTCTCTGAAGTGTTTTAATCATGAAGTGGTGTTGAATTTTGTCAAAGGCTTTTTCTGCATCTATTGGAATAACCATGTGGTTTTTGTGGCTGTTTATTATTGAGGTGGATTATGTTGATTGACTTCCTTATGTTGAACCAACCCTGCATTCCTGGGGTTAAGCCAACCTGATCAAGGTGGATAATACTTTGGTTGTGTTGTTGGATTCTGTTTGTGAGGATTTTATTCAGAATTTTTGTATCTAAATTCATCAGGGATATAGGTCTATAGTTTTCTTTTCTGGATTTATCTTTGTCTGATTTTGGTATTAGAGTGATGCAAGCATTATAGAAGGAGTTTGGAAGAACTCCATGTTCACCAATGTCATTAAAAAGCTTCAGAAAGAGTGGTTTCAGTTATATGATGAATTTTTGGTAGAATTCAGCTGAGAATCCATCAGGACCTGGACTTGCCCTTCTGGGGAGATTTTTAATTACATTTTCAATTTCAGTGGATGTGATGAATTTATTTAGGAAATTTATCTGCTCCTGATTTAGCTTTGACAGATGATAACTGTCCAGGAATTCATCCATTTCTTCCAGGTTCTCCAGCATTGTGGAGTATAGGTTTTGGAAGTAAGACATAATGATTCTTCCAATTTCATTGGTGTCTGTTTTAATTTTACCATTTTCATATCTAATTTTATTGATTAGTGCCCTATCTTTTTTCTGTTTGGTTAGGTTGACTAGGGGTTTGTCAATCTTGTTTATTTTTTCAAAGAACCAGATCCTTGTTTCATCAATTTTTTAATTTTTTTTTTTTGGTTTCTATTTCATTGTTCTCTGTCCTGATCTTAATTATTTCTTTTTGTCTTGAGTTGCTAGGGTTGATTTGTTCCAATTTTTCAAGTGCCTTTAGCTGGTTGGTTAGGCTTTTAATTTGGGATCTCTCTGTCTTTGTTATGTAGGCATTCAGTGCTATAAATTTTCCCCTTAGGATAGGCTTCATTATGTCCCATAGGTTTTGGCATGTTGTACTTTCATTATCATTTATATCAATAAAATTTTCTATTTCTGTTTTAATTTCTTGAACTACCCATTCATTATTTAATAACATAATGTTCACTCTCCAATACTTGGTACATTTTCTGTTTTTTTTTTTTTTCCCATTGTTTATTACCAGCTTCAGTGCATTTTGGTCTGATATGATGCAGGGTGCTATATCAATTTTCTTAAATTTATTTAGGCAAGATTTGTGACCTAATATGTGATAGATTTTGGAGAAAGTTCCATGAGCTGCTGAGAAGAATGTATATTCTGTAGAGTTGGGATGAAAATTCTATATATGTATGTTAGGTCTAGTTGGTCTATGGTCTTGTTAAGTTCTATTACTTCCCTATTGATCTCCTGTCTGATTGATCTGTCTATAGTTGACAGTGGTGTATTAAAGTCTCAAACTATGATGGAATTGGAATTTATTTTAGGTTTGTTTTCCACTAATTTTTGCTTTATGAAATGTGGTGCATCTGTATTTGGTGCATACATGTTTATGTGATATCTTCTTGTTGGATCATTCCTTTGAGGAGTAAGAAGTGACCTTCCTTGTACTTTTTAATTAATTTTAGTTTAAAGTCTCTTTTGTCAGATATTAGTGTAGCCACTCCTGCTTTTTTTTTTGTATTTCCATTTTCTTGCGATATCATTTTCCATCCTTTCACTCTGAGGAGGTTTTTATCCCTCAAGGTGAGGTTTCTTGGAAGAAAGAAATGGAAGGGTCCATCTTTCTGCTCCATCCTGCTTGCAGGTGTCTCTTTATGGGAGAGTTGAGACCATTACTATTCAAGGTTAAAACTGTGAGGCTTAACTCAATACCTGCCATGATGAAGGGTTTACAGGATTTGATACCTCTTGTCACCTCTAGGCTTGGTTCTCATGCCAACGCCTAGAGGGCTCTTGGGGTTGGTTGTTTTACTCTTCTTTGTGTAATATTTCATGTAGACTTCTCTGTAGGTTTGGTTTTGTGTCCATGTAGTTTTAGAGTTGATTTTTATCATGGAATATTTTCTTTCTTCCTTCAATTATTAGAGAAACTTTTGCATGTACAATAGTTTGGGTTGAAACCTATAGTGACTGAGACTTTGTATCACTCCATTCCAAGCCCTTCTTGCTTTCATGGTTTCCATAGAAAAGTCTGATGTGACTCGGATGGGTTTACTTTTATATGTGATTTGCTGTTTTTCCCTCACTGCTTTTAGAATCCTCTCTTTGCTTTCAATATTTAAGGTTTTTACTATAATGTGTCTTGGGGAAATTCTACTTTGCACCAGTCTGTTTGGTTTTCTGTGTGCTTCCTGCACCTGAATTGGACTCTCTTTTGCTAAAATGGGGAAGTTTTCTTCAATAATTTTGTTAAATGTATTCTCTATGTCTTTTGTCAGACTTTCTTTCCCCTCTGATATCCCCAGGATCTGGAGATTTGTTCTCTTAAGGGTATCCCAAAGATCTCTCATAATTTGTTCACATGTTTTTTGAACCTCCTCAGATTTTTTATTTCCTTGTCATTCTCTTATGTTTTTTTTTTTAATTATTTCTTGCAAACACAGAAAGACAGAGAGGGAGAGAGACACAGAGAGACAGTGGGCACACAAAGGCCTCTAGCCACTGCAAACAATCTCCAGATACATGCGCCACTTTGTGCTTCTGGCTTTATGTGAGTACTAGGGAATCAAACCCGGGCTGTCGGGCATTACAAGCAAGTGTCTTAACCACTGAGCAGTCTCTCCAGCCCCAATTATTTCTTTTCTTTTTTTTTTTTTTAATTTTTTTATTGTCCATAATGAGTTACAACATTTAATGGGCAAACAATGAGTTGTTATCCCCAATTCCCCACTGCCCTCCCCTCCCCCCTCAACTGGATAACCTCCTCCATGGGTCGTCTGGATCAGTCCTTGTGACAGGGGACCATGGATAGGCTAGTAATCAGCCAGGTTCTCCTGTCCTTACCTCTGGGTAGTCTCCCCCACCACGGCTCTCACAATCTTTCCGCCCCCTCTTCCGCATAGTTCCCTGAGTCGCGGTGGATGAGTAATAAGTTTGCTTTAAGGTTGTGAGCTTAGGGGTCTTTGTGTCAAAAATCGTTGGTTTCTGTTCCACTGGGTAATCCTGTGCTGATTTAATGGCTGTGGCTGTGGGCCCCTTGTTCATCTCATCTTTCTCTGTGGAGTTCTATTTGGATCCTCCATTGTATGACTGTGGTGACCCCTCTCTTGCCAGAATCTCAGCTATCGGCCTACGGTCGGTTGGTAGGGTTAGATGAGCCCCAGCACTCTCGCTGCATCCTGAAAAATACAAATACAATCTCCATGGGAGAGTGAGATCAGTGTAGGTTAACAAATATACACAATTTTAGATTACCAGGATTCAATTTTTAGTAGCCTCCCTGTCAATTGGTCCCATAGTGCATCTTGTCTTGGGAGCCTAAGAGTATGGGATCCGGTGCCTATGGAATCCCAAGTTCCAGTCAAGGGGACCCCCTCACTAAGTGGAAAATTGGCCGAATTGAAAGCTGTTGATTGTCTCCCCCAGGCCCAGGCTCCTCCATTACACAAGTGCTCCTTTCTTGGTTCGCTGCTCACTCTTACTGGGAGGTGTGGTCAGCCTACTCATAACCACTGATTGTGTTTCCTGTCAGTGGTCTCTTTTTACTCCAGGTGTCGTTGATCGTTTTCCCCTGGCAGCCTGTGCAGTGCCTTCCAGCACTACACTAACTGCCTTCTGGGGGCTGGATACCATTCCGGACGTTGAAGGGTTTCTCGATGCTGATCGATGCACTCTGTGGTTTCTTCAGTAACAGGGTTTTGCCTCAGGCCTGGGGAGAGCACTCAAGAGCTTTGACAGAATTCTGTCTTGTTGGATTCTCATGAGTCACTTTGGTCAACAGCTCAGTGAGGGAAGGAACCAGTGGTTAAAACCAGGGGTTGTCAGGCTGGTCTAATTAATCACAGGCTTAAACTCTGTCCCCTACTACTCATGGTCCCTCTTGCCAGGTGACACTCACTACTTTCTCAATAGGTTACAGTATGCTCATAAGGATTTTATGTTTTTGAACCTAATATGGTTTACCCTCATGTTTAAGCCATTCCCCTCCCCCCATCCCTTACCCCACATTCATAAAGTCACACTTCTTTCTTCTAGTCTGTATAAAGAAAACGGTTTTCCTGGTTAAATACCACATATGAGGGAGAATATGCGACGTTCTATTCTCTGCTCTTTTGAGTGATCACTTAGTAAGATCTGCTCAAAGTCAGACCATTTTTTTCTAAATTTCGATATTTCATTTTTTCTTTCAGCCGAGTAAAATTCCATCGTATAAATGTACCACAGTTTCTCTGTCCATTCCTCCATGGATGGGCATTTGGGCTGATTCCAATTCTTGGCTATTATGAATTGAGCTGCTACAAATAAAGTTGTACAGATGTTTCTGCGTCGAGATGTGACATCTTGTGGATAGATCCCTAGTAGAGGGATAGCTGGGTCCATTGGAAGGATTATGTCCATTCTGTTCAGAATTCTCCACACTGCTTTCCATAGCGGTTGAACAAGTTTGCAATCCCACCAGCAGTGAATGAGGGTTCCTTTTTCCCCGCATCTTCGCCAGCAACGATTGTTGTTGGTTTTCTTTATGATTGCCATTCTGACAGGGGTAAGGTGGTATCTCGTTGTTTTGATTTGCATTTCCCTGATGCTTAAGGATGTTGAGCACTTTCTCAGGTGAGAAAAGGCCATTTGTGTTTCCTCCTCTGTGAATTCTCTGTTGAGATCAGTGCCCCATTTTGTGAGGGGGCAGTTTACTTTTTTGTTATTAATTTTTTTGTGTTCTCTGTAGGTTCTGTAGGTTGGATTATCTCTCGCCAAGTATGGGAAGTTTTCTTGAATGATTCTGTGGAAAATATTTTCAATGCCCCTAGTTTGGTTTTCTTCTCCTTCTGGGATACCCATGATCCTGAGATTAGGTCTTTTTATGGTGTCCCACATTTCCCTTGAGTCTTGTTCACTTATTCTTTTGAATTTTGTCAGGGTTCTGATTTCTCTCAAATTCTCCTCTGTTCTGTCTTCCATGTCTGAGGTTCTGTTTTCCCAGTGATTAATCCTGTTGGTAAGAAATTCTAGGGATGTTCTTATTATCTCAATATGGTTTTTGTTTTCTGCAACTTCTTTTTGTGTTGCTTCTATCATGTTGTTGAGATGTGATTTCATTTCCAGGTTTGATTTCATTATTTCTTCCTGACAGTCATTCTTATATTTGCAGATGTCTTCAGTTAATTTGGAAAGCTGGTTTTTGATACCTTCAGTTTGCTGGCTTGCCTTTAATTCTGATATGTATCTTCTGACATCCATTTGGTTCTCCTCCATTATATTTAGCCTGGTGGCAAAGCTAATAAGCTGACTTTGTATCCTTTCAATATGTTGGTCCATCTTTTCTTACATGACTAATATTAAGTTCTCCTTAGGATCTGTGCCAATATGGTCAGGGTTTGTGTCTTCCTGGACCTGATTCTGTTTGCTCCCTTTAGTTGTGTTTTTGATGTCATTTGACATGGTTTCCTCAACTGGTGTGTTATTCTTACGTCGAGGTCTGCCCATTTTGATTCCACTTGAGGTGGTTGGTGGGATGCCTATGAGAAATCTGAGTGCTGGAAAGGGTGGCTCAGACCCCGGCGTGGGGGTTGGAAGCGGAGCCCAGGTGGTTTGGGCCTTGGGACTGCGACTAGAAGTCCGGGCAGCTATGGCCCCACGGTGGGGGCTGGAATCCCTGGCGGCTTGGGCCTCGGGGTGGCAGCTAGAATCCTGTGCGGCTCGGGCCCCAAGGGGCAGCTGGAATCCTGAGAGGATTGGAAACCAGGTTGGTGGTTGTGAGCCTGGGCAGCTCGGGGCCCAGGGGGAAGAGGGGATGGCTGCAAGCTGGGTGGTCCAGTCCCTGGGGAATCAGCTGGAATCTTGGGTGCCTGGGTGGCGGCCTGGAACCCAGGCAGCTCAGCTCCTGTCTGAGGTGGAGGCTAGGAGCACTGACGGCTGGGGGAGGCAGCTTGGGCAGCAGGGGAGTGGGACAGCAGGAAGCCCTGGTGGCTTGGATCCTGGGGAGAAGAGGGGGTGGCTGGAAGCAGGGCGGCTCAGGCCCAGCTAGGAGCCCATGACTCTTGGTCCTGGGAGTGGTGGGAGCGGGAGCGGCTCAGACCCAGGAGCTGCGGGAACGCGAGCGGCTCGAACCCGGGATTGGAGGGAAGTGGAGCGGGTTGAACCCGGGATCGGCGGGAACTGGAGCGGCTCGAACCCGGGGTTAGCGGGAACTGGGGTGGCCCAGGGCCTGGGGCCCGGGAGCAGGAGTGGACCAGACGGGGAAGTGGCGTGTTCCGGACCAGGAGCCACGGGGGAGTGGCTCGAACCCGAGATTGGTGTGAACTGGGGTGGCCTGGGCCCGGGAGCAGGAACTGGCCAGATGGGGAAGCCGCGGGATCCAAAAGCTGCGGGGAAGCCACCAGAACCCGAGTTCGGCGGGAACTGGGGTGGCCCGGCCGGGAGCAGGAACTGCCCGGATGGGGAGCCGCGGGGGAGCGGCCCGAACCCAAGTTCGGCGGGAACTGGGGTGGCCCGGGGTCCGGGAGCAGGAACTGTGGGGATGGGGAAGCCACGTGGAGCCCGGAGAGGGGAACGGCTCAGCCCGCAGGAGCAGGTCCTGCTAGCTGGCGTTTTTGCACTCACTGCCTCCGATGCGTCCTTGAGATAGATTCAGGTTTCAGTCAGAAGATTCTGTTGCTGGAAGGCTACCGGAGTCGAGGACCTGGGTATTGCTTGCTTCCACGGCCTCTAGCACAGCTAAAAACCCTAACCTCTGTTCCCCCGGGGACACTGAGTGGCTTCTAGTTCGCCATCATGAACCGGACTCTCTTCTGTTTTGTCTTCCACATCTGAGGATCTGTCTTCCCAATTATTGACTCCAGTGGTGAGGGATTCTAGAGAGGTTTTTATTATTTCTGCTTGGTTCTTGTTTTCTGATACAGCTTTTTTGATTGCTTCTAACTTTATGTTGAATTGTGTTTTCATTTCAAGGTTTGACTTGTTTACTGCTTCCTGATACTCATTCTTGTTTTTGCTTATGTCTTCTTTCAGTTTGGTTAGCTGAATCTTGAGTTCTTCAGTTTGCTGGTTTGCCTTTAGTTCAGGCACTGATTTATCTAAGTCCATCTGTTTCTCCTCAATTATATTAAGCCTTGTGGCAAAGCTTGTGAGTTGGCTCTGTACCATTGCTCGGTGATTTTCCATACTTGCTTCTATTTCCATCTTTAGCCTCTTCATTGGGTCCAGGTCACTTTTATCTGGACTTAGTGTCATCTCATCGTGTGCTTGCATCTGTACTATCTCTTTCATAGTTTCACTGTTGGCTTCCCAATTGGGACTTGGTGGGTTTGGTGTGTGGCACTCAGTTGGTAAGTTCTTCTTGCGTTGTCCTCTGCTCATTGCGGATCCATTTGGAGAGGTTGGGGCATCCTTGTGTTGTGATCTCCTGAGCAGTGTGAGCAGGGTGTGTTCTGGATTTCACAGGCAAGGTTGGGCACTCACTTGGATTTTCTGAGACTATTTGTGCCCTCAGATATGCAGCTGGCCAGACGTGTGTGCTGGGGCCAGTAATTATTGCTTAGTGCACCCTCAATCCAGTGACTTTGCTGGCTAATATGAATCCAATGCATCCACAGACATAAGCCGTGCCTGCACATGTGTGCATAGGGCTGCGGGTGGGGTATGCCCTCAGAAATTAGCCTGTTGCAAGGGTGCAGCTGGGCTGTTCTCCTGCAGTGGGAACATACAGGAAAGGCTGTCAGTGGTGTTGTGCTCACAAGCTGGTGTGAGTGCCGACAGGGCTGCATATGTAGGGAGGGAGCCTGTAGGCAAGGCTACCAGTCATGGGACCGCCTGAGACTGGCCTTGGCCTGCCTGGCAGCTACGGGGTGGTGCAGGTTTCCTGATACTTACCTGAGGCCTCCTGTGCCTGCCTGGCAGTTATGGGGTGACACAGGGTCCCTGGTACCCACCTGAGGCTGCCTATGTCTGCCTGGAGATGGCACGGGGTCCCTGGTACCTTCTTGAGGCTACTTGAGGCTGCCCAGAGTTGGCACAGGGTCCCTGGCTACACCCTGAGGCCGCCTGACCCACCTGGCAGCTGTGTTCCTAGTGGACTTCTGGGAACCAGGCTGGGTCTGCTTGCCACAGGACAGGTGTCTGCCTGTGTGCGAGGGTGGGCCAGGGACGAGTGCACCCAAGGATCAGGTGCTGCATGGGAGGGAAGGGCCCCTGGAGGGAAAGGTGGTGAGTGGCAAGGGCTCAGGTCAGGACCAGCTGGTAGGAGACAATGGGCAATGTCAGGAGCTTGGAGTGGGGGAGGGGTGGCTCACCATTCCTCTGCAGAACAGAGAGCAGCTGGGGAACCCAGTTTGGGCTGGTGAGGGAGCTGGGGAGGGCCTGTGCCTTGGGTAGGGGCTGGCTGTAGTCTGGAGTCTGGATCCCAGCTGGATTCTCAAACCTTTATGGAGAGTGTCCTGGTGAGGATGCTATTCCTCTGCCATCTTGCTCCACCCCCGCAGATTGCAGATTTTGGAATTCTTAATCCATATTATACCAGGACTATGAGTTGAAAAGTATTGACTACCACCAAAACATCATGATATACATCATTTAATTGATTGCCATAAATGTTGCTGTCAGCTTTGTAGTTGCTGCGCAGACAGAACCCAAACAAAAGTGACTTGTGGAGGAATGGGTTTATTTGGCTTACAGACTAGAGGGGAGACTCCATTCTGGCAGGGAAAACAATGG
This sequence comes from Zapus hudsonius, assembly GCA_004024765.1. Classification (NCBI taxonomy): domain Eukaryota; kingdom Metazoa; phylum Chordata; class Mammalia; order Rodentia; family Dipodidae; genus Zapus; species Zapus hudsonius. Next base: position 13,009 of record PVHP010003542.1, read on the forward strand.
CATGAGCAGAGGGGTGGATATCACCTCCACCTCAGCACTGCAAACAATGGCAGGAAAGTGTGCCAAACACTGGCAAGGGGAAGCTGGCTTATAACCCCATAAGCCTGCCCCAAACAACACAACCCTAGTGAGGTTGTAATTCCCTAACTGCCATCAGCTGAGGATCGATCATTGAGAACATATTCATTTGTTTGTGGAGGACATATGGATGAAACCATGACAATAAACAATTTACAAGTATGAATTGAAAGCCTCATTTTTTTTAAGTAAAAAAAAAAAAGAAATTAACACTGAGAAAGGTTTAGTAATTTATTTCTGGCTAAATTCCTAAAATCAGCATGCCTAGATAGGATTTTATTATTATTTTTTAAAAAATGATCAAGTATCCAAAATAGGTTAAATGATTGGAATCAGGGTAAGACTGGCAAAAAGTATGGCTTGATGATGAGACAAGTAAATAATGAAGTGATTTGGTATCAAAGTCTAGTGCAGAGCAACTGGATGAAGTGTGGAGAGAAGAGAGCAGCCCAAGCAACAGACACATGAGCCTTTGCAGAACTGTTTTACCTTCGATACTATCTTTAAGAAGACATAGTTATACTCAGACAGCATTACAAAACCATCTACCTTAATACAATGAATTCTGTTAGAGCTGTGTATATGTTGTGTCTACCAACATACACAATGCTTGGGCCTTTTAAAAATAAAATTAAAACAAGAACAACACTAATGTTATATTTCTTCAGTCCTGTGCACTGGGTGGGTGACAAGGGATGTGGTAGACGTAGATATTCTATCACTATTGCTTGTTTTTATCTAACTTTAGGAAAATGATGGCCCAACATATGATACTGTAATCCATATTGGCTATACAACATCAAGTCTCACACAAATGTTATGAAGCCACATGGAAAATAGGATTAATATTTCCTTTATTAGATAGGATATTTCTTAGCTAAAATATCCCTAGTCCTCAGACCCTCTATGAATACTTGGAGAATCTTAGAAAATCAAGGAAGGTGTACATGCAGACTCTGGAAAAATAAATAAATAAAATATAGAAATCATTTGGGTAGTGAAGTTCAGTACTAAAATCCAGAAACCTATTTCAACAAATATTTACACAAGTTTCCAGATCACAAGAAATTCTAAAGCCAGCAATAATTTTTATGCATGGCATGTTTTTATACATGACATTTTAAAGCCAATAATATTTTACCTTCAACAATACTTGTAGGCAAACCTAACATATAGGTTTCCAGGGGCTGATCCATATCTTTAAGGCTGGGGTAAGGCAACCAAGGTTTATACAGAAACACAATGACTCAGTAACTACACACTTTAAAATCTGAAAAAGGCCTAGGAGATTAAATTTAGCAGGTTTACAATGTGGAAGGACCTGAATTTGATCTCTAACACAAAGTAAACACACAAATAAAAAGAGAAGCATTACGCAGGATAAACATGGATCAACATTTGATCAACCTAAAGAATATGATGTTATACTAATTCTTAATTGATATACTTGAGTCATTTCACTATACTATTTCCCCTTGATTTTATTTTGAGTATTTTTGTATAGTATATCATACTGGTGATGCTGTACATTGCTTCTTATAATACAAGAGGATGTTTTGCCTGCAGAGCTGGTATGAAAAAGAGCAAAGATTTTTGATTAAAGTATATAAAGGATGTAGTTGTGATTTTTGGTGTTATATCTGAATTTTTTAATGAAATCAGTGGGTAGAATATCGACACAATGGGAAAGAAAAGCAATAATTTGAAATACCTGTAGGATCTTTCCAACTCCTGGAATTATGGTTAATTTTCTCAGGGAGGCTGCAGGCCCTAACATGTGGCTCTTGAGCAGTGTTGTTTTTGTAATTATGGAACATGTCTGCTGGTGTTGATCTGACTAGTGGAGCAAAGATGCTGTGTTCTTCTAAAACTGGGATTTTTCTGATGGTCCAAGAGAAATGTTAGAACCACATGGACCCAAGTAAATTCTGTTCTGATTTTTCTAAATTATGTAATATTTGGAAGCCAGACTTATTATTCCTCACAGGTTAATAAAAAGTAAGGTATCCAAAAAAGAATATGGAATCTAATGTTAGGGAATCTTGCTTGAAGAAAAGTTCTAATCTTTTTTGGAAATGTATTGATGCAAACCATTCTACCTCATTGAATGACAGTATCCTCTTTGCTGTGTGATGTCCTGAAAAGGATATTCAAATGGAATCACATATAAGAAGGTGAATAAATGAGAATATAATTCCATCATATTTGTTTCTTGAAGTCAAAAAGTCTAAAGATTCTTACCAGCTGACCACCATTAAAACTAATTGAACAGTTCATTAAGTATTTTAAAACCTTTTTTAAAGGGGGAAATTGGCCAATCATATTTGGAGAAAGCATAAGACAATGATACACAATACTGACCAATGAGAACACTAAGGACACTGCTATACAGGAGACACCAGCAAGTCAAGAAGTGCTTATTTGTGCAATAGTGGCCCTTAAGCTTGGTTTGTAATCAACAGTTTGCTGATTAGCTAAGAGATCCGCTTAGTGAAAAGGAACCCTTAGCTGGAACTGGGATCCAAGGCAAATTCTTATGGAAACCAACAACCCGAACTTCAAAGGGAAGCCCCCACTAACCAGAGATCTACAGAGAGGCTGCACCCATTAGAATCTCACCAAAGTAACAATGTTAGTCTTATTTAATCTATACTGATCTCACTCTCCATTGGAGATTCTGTTTGTATTTTTCATAAGGCAGTGAGACCCTTGGATAACCCAATTCCATCAACAGAATCTGAGATGATGGTTGACACCCAGACAGGAGATTAACCACTCTGAACTCATCATCTAGGAACCAAATGAAACTGTTGAGGAAGTGGTGAGATGAGCAAGAGATCTACCTCCACAGCAAGTCTGATAACCTATGAAAAGTTAATGGAGTCAGACACTGAGAATACCCAACATAGTCCAAAGCAGAAATCCAGAGAATCTTAAGATCTCAATTGTAAAGTAGACTTAAAACTCACCCACCATGATTCAGGGAACTTTGCTGAAGAGGGAGCTGAAGGATTGTAAGAACCATGGTGGAGGAGAGTATCCAGAGATAGTCCCCACCCCCTTAACAACAACACACAAAGAAAAAAAACTGGCGGGCTGGAGAGATTGCTCAGTGATTAAGGCACTTGCCTCCAGTGCCTAAGGCCCTGGGTTCAATTCCCGAGGACCCACATAAGCCAGACCCACAAGGTGGTGGCCCTGGTGCATTCTCTCTCTCTCTCTCTCTCTCTCTCTCTCTCTCTCTCTCTCTCTCTCTCTCTCTCTCTCTCTCCTTGAAAATGAATAAATAAAATAAAATTTTTAAAACTGGCTATGTCTTGTATAATTCATAACTTCAGTTTGGGACAAGGAGGATGGAAATGGGGGTACATCACTAGACTTGCTCATACTATCTAATTATTAACAATAAATAAGTTTTTAAAAAGAGAAGAAAAGAAACATAGGAAGCCAAACCTTGGAACTGAAGACATGAAGTGAAACTGGGAAGTAAATGAATGCAGAAACTGAAATTCAGTTTCACCCTGAAGATATTTGCAGGAGTTATTTTGTATCATTGTGACCACATACCCAACAGAAACAACTTAGAAGAGGACATATACTGTCACATAGTCATATTTTGTTTGGCTGATTTAAGTTAAAGAGATTTAAATTTCAAAAGCTCCTAGAGTAATAGTGCTTAAGAAAGAAATGGTGTTCAATTCTTGAGGATTTTTCTAATATAAAATTTATTTGCTGCTTTAAATTTTCATGTAAATGCTCTTTTAGTGATAACCAAATTGATATATTTTTATTTGTTTTATTATGGAGAGAGAATGAGGAAGACAAAGTGTAGGTATAGCAGGGTCTCTGGTCATTGTAGTTGAACTCTAGATCTGTGTGCCACTTTGTACATATGGCTTTACATGGGTCCCAGGCCAGCAGGCTTTGTACACAAACAGCTTTTCCTGCTGAGCCATCTCCCTAGTCTTTATGTTGTATTTTTATTTTCATTCTCTACCAAATACACTATGCTTCCAATTTTTATCATACCCAGAACATGCATTGCTTAGGATTGTGTTGTTTTTATGTTTGATTTTTCAACTATTTAGATACTTCCAAATATATTTGCTATGATCAACTTCTGGTTTACTTCTATTCACATTAGACTGCATATTGTATGACTTTTAATGGCTAAGACCTGTTCTCTGGTAAGAAACATGGTCACTCTGATGAATACACACTATGAAGTTATAAAGAGCATGAATTCTACAACCATTGTGATTATTCTATAAATGTCAATATGTTAAGTTGGTTGTTAAAGTAACTTGAGTTTTCAACATCCTTATTAGTTTTCCATTTATTAGTCTTTAATTATTGAAAATGGTGTCAAAGTCTTTAGCCATGATTGAGAATTTACTTTTTTCCCTGTTCTGCTCTGTTTTGGTTCAGTTTTGTACATGTTGCAGCTCTTTTGTTAGATATTTAGACACTTAGAAATTGAGCATTGACAGTATTTGCAAATTATTCTATCTTTAAGATATAATTCCATATTTTGCAAAAACTCCACACACTTACAACTTCTTTTGGCACTTTGTGTGTCTTTTTTCTTTTTTATTCTTTTTTTTTTTTAAATTTGATTGTTCTCATGATTTTATTTCTGGACTTTCTTTTTAATACTCAGTTGCTGCTCCACTTGGCAATCATAAGAATCCAGGTTCCCTAACCTTCTAGAGTGGACTGAAAGCTAGTGCCTCTCCAGGAATGCTCAAGACCTGTAGTGCCAGTTTGGGACTGCTCAGGCAACCAGTAGGATCATCCTCTGGTCTAGGAGGGGTCCTAAGTACCATTGCTTCCATAGAGTATAGCTTCTTTCCTCTCTTGGCAATACCAGCACATCTCCAGCTGGTTTGTTTGTAATCCTGGTGTTTTGGAGGGGAGGTGGAGCCAGATTTGGGAGTCACCACATGCTATCTTCTGAGGGAAAAAAAAAAAACCTTAAGAATCAAGCAATTAGGAAATACTACTCATTAGCATGGAGTGCTTCACACATTTTAGAGGGGATATTTGGGATTGGCAGAAACTTCAGCCAAGATGTTGTCATGTAGAGGCTGAGCTGGTGATTAGAATTTGGATAATACCCAGCAAAAATTTAATGCACCTCAAAATTTAAGGAGTACCCAAATTCTTGTCTACAAAGTTAAAGAATTAAAAACATAGACAACCAGAGGTTAAGGTATAGTGGGAGACTTTGCTTAAAAGAGTTATCCAGCTATCAGTGTGGGGAGAACATGTGGGAGAGGTTTTAGCCAAAATCTATGCTGTTTAACTAAACAGGCAGGAAAGGGAAAGATAACAGAAGGCTCCCATCATGAGTAAAAAGGTTCATGTGGGGAAAATCTCAAGGCCCCCCTCACCCCAGACAAATGTCTGGGGTGAGGGACCTTACCTGGAAAATGACAGTCCTTCTTCTAGGAAAGCATGTCGAGGGCAGAAGAGACTGGCCTTTGTTTCAGTGACATTTTTAAAACCTCCACCTTGTAAGTCAGAGAGATTGCTGATTGCTCTATAGCTAACCAATCAGTTTTAGCATCTAGGTTTGAGCTCTGGCTAGAGACACCTCCCACTCAAATGAAGGGGTCTGAGGAGCTTCTCTGAAACTCTAACACACATGTCATGTGTCAGATTACATTTTTTTCTACTCTGGGTCCTGAGGTTGCATAGCAGCCCTACCTTAATAGGAACTTAAAGTTCTGTGAAGATTACCTTCTCTCTGACTAGGTCCTGGACTCACTTGTCAAGTTCCTATTCTACCATTGCATTCTCAACTCAAACTTAATTTCTTTTAAAAAGCATAGATATAGCTTGGAAATTGCCATGCCATCCATTGTCTTTCCAGTGAGTTTTATCCCAGCATTTCTCAGTTACTGGATGGATCACAGCAGCTAATGCATCACTTTTCAGTGATGATAGTATTCAGGTGGAGAACTGGAAAAACTGTCAATGTGATGGGAATACTATTTTATGCCCAAGGCTACCTCTGCTCAACTCCTACAGTGATGTTTTTCACAGCTAATCAGGCTGCCTGTGAAGTGAACTCCAAATTCTCACCTACCTCTAGCTTTTAGAGAATTTCCTTAGTGCCACCAATGTGGAGGGCTTCTCTGATAAGCAAACAATGAGCTTAACTGGCATTCCTTGGGAAGCGTAAATAAAGAAAGACTGCACACAGGGAGAGGCTGAGCTCTGATATAGTTTCTGTCAGAAGCCTCAGGTACCTCCTGCAAGTGTGAATGAGGGCAATGATGATATAATGGATTTCCAGGCCTCTCCTATCACTTGTAAGGGTCCCTGAAGGTGAATGTGCTTGAGGAAGGGATAGAACTTTATCCATGGTAACTCATTTAGACTCAGAGAATGTTACAGGACTACCTGAAAGTCAGGTGGGGCTTGCTGACAGCAATCCCAGAAACTGGGATTATTATGCCCTGCACTTATAAAGGGAGTCATAGAAGAATAGTGAGCTTACAAAATCCAAAGACATCATCTCTAGGCAATTATAGTCACACTGAAAAGGAAGAAAAAGATAATAGTTTAAAATCATTAAGAGAAAAAAAATGGCATCAAATGAGTAACACTAAGATATACAGATAGCTTCTAGTGATGTCAATCTGAGTGCATTTATAATATTTAAGTTTATATCAGAGCAACAGAAAACACATGATCATTAGGAATGTGCTCTCATGGAAATCATTGTTTAAATATGAAGGCAACATAATGACTGTTGCAGACAATAGTTTAAATGTCTGAGCGCTCTCCTCTCCTGTGTCCCTAGCAGGGGAAATTGTTAAGGATGACTGAATTCATAGAAACCTGAATTCATAGATTACCAAATACTTAAAGAATTATCTGTGTAGGGTTTCCCAGTCTAGCATGCCCCTTCTTTGCAGTGGACTTTTACAGGGGAGGGGTCAGAGGATAAATGGAATTCTGGAGCTATCTAGCTGTAACAGGTTCACTGTCTTTGCAGACTTACTGAATATTGCCTGGTTTCTCAAATTTGTGATTGTGGTTGATGCACTCATGTCCTAGGCTTGTTGGAAAACAGCTATCATAGAAAGGAAGAATAAGTAGAAGTCTTAAATTTACTTCCCACATAGCCAGCAGAGTAAATAAAAAGCAACAGTGCATTTTGGGATGATTACAGAGACTGTGCTAACCATTAAAAATGACACATCCCAGGGTAGTGGCCCCTATCATTATCCATTTATCATAAATAGAGCCAGTCTTCAGAACCTGGCTTTAGAAGGATGTACAAGATATAGCTTGATAGCAGCTTCTATTCTGAGAATGGTACATTGTGAGAAAAGCTTAGCAAGGCTTCTGATATACTGTTGATCTAGAAAACACATGCTATTCTGTTCAAATACAAAAGGAGAGCAAAAAAGTTTAAGACTGAGGAGAAAGCTCAGCTGGTAAAGTGCATGACTCACAGGCATGAAGACCTGAGTTTGATCCCCACAAGCCACATAAAACAGGTGGACATGGCAATTCAATGGGGGAGCTGGGAATTAGAATTTAGATAATAATCAGCAAATTCCAATGCACCTCAGAACTTAAGGAGTAGCCGAATTCTTGTCTATAAAGTTAAAGAGTTAAAATTATGCTAGAGGATAAGGTAGAGTGAGAGACTTTATTTAAAAGAAAATGGGAAGTTACAGAGATCTCCAGCCACCAGTGTGGAGAGAACACATGGGAGAGGTTTTAGCAAAATCTATGCTGCTCAGCCATACAAGCAGAAGAAGGAAAGACCATAAAAAGGAAAGGTTCATGTGGGAAAGAAATTCAGACCTTGGGAGACCTTACCAGGTCCCTGAAGAGTCAGAGGTCCTTCTCCTAGGCCATGTTTGTGAGGGAAGAGGACTGGACTTTGCTTTAGTGACTTTTAAGACCTCGGCGAGGTAAGTCAGAGAGACAGCTGGTTGGTCCAGACCTGACCAATCAGTTTTAGCACCTAGGTTTGAACTCTGGTTAGAGACACCTCCCACTCAAGGGGAGAGGGTCTATGGAACTTGCCTGAAGGAGTTAAGTGTCACAGAGACATACACTTGTAAGCCCCACTCTGCAGAAGTTGAGCTAGGAGGATCCTGCGATTCACTGGACAGCTCCCTAGATGAGATTGAGGGCAAAATGAAACCTTGTCTCAAAAATAGATGAATGGTATTCCTGAGAAACAATACCTGAGGTGGGTGTCTGGCATACACATTCATATGGAAACATATGCACGTACATCCATACACATGTAGCTCTCCCACACACATGCATTTAGAAAAAGGTTGAATTCCAACGAAGATTGAAATTCATTTGCAGCTTTGACCGCCCTACTCAAAATGTCTAAACAGACATCGATGACAGTCATAACGTCACCTAAACTCTGAGGTTCTTACTCTAAAATGATATAAACTTTTTGGATATTACATGTAGTATCACAGTGATTCATGACATCAATAACATTAAGCTAATCGGGTAAAATTTCTGAGAAATTTATAGAATGTCAGTGATAATGTTTGAAAGCACATTTCTCTATTCACCATTCCTACAACCAAGAAGGAAGCTTAATGCTGGATATGCCTTAGCGGGAACTGCAGGCAACATATATCACATCTAACAATCCTATTGCAGCTGTGTAATATTGGGGTTGCTACTTTTGAGTGGGACAATGGATAGCAAAGAACTCTCTAGTAGGATCTGACTATTGTGTCATTCTCTCTGTCCTTGGGAAGATCCAGCCATGAGGTCATTATTTCTATCCCTTGGAACCCTTATAGTGATATCATATATTTTAGTTCATTGTTAGATGAAAATGATACAGAAGATATACTTTAATTTTAAAATATTCAACATCCTTAGCCATCAGAGAAATAAAAATTATAACTACTTTTATATTTTGTTTTACCCCTGTCAGAATCACTAGCATCAAGAGAGCTGAATGATCACAAATGTTAGCATGATTGTGGACAAAAGGGAACATTTTATTCCCTTGTTGGTAGAAGTGTGAGCTGGCATTATGGAGGTCCCTCAAAAAGCTAAAAATCAAACTATCACATGACCCAGCTATATTGGGCATATACTGGGAGCTCGGCATATACTCAAAAGACTCTATACCCTATGACAGATATACTTTCATATCCATATTAGTTGCTGCTTTATTCACAATAGCTAGGAGATGGAATCAACCTAGATGGCCCTCCACTGATAACCAAAGAATGAAAATGTGCTACATACACATAAGGGGGTTTTATTCAGCTCTCAAGAAAACTGAAACTGCTTCCCCAACCCCAGCAACATGTGATCCCTGAACTACCCCCCACATACACCTCATCTGCCTGTCAAAGAAGCAATGTTTGACTACACAGTAGAACATATGATTAATGAGGAATACAAAACATAGAACAAGAACACCACATTTCTTTATGGTTTGGTGATTTCCCATGCCTCTGAGTGGCTTAATTGAACTGGACAGCGGCTTCCAGATGTTACCAGAGCTGAAGGAAAAGCTTTCTAGATTCACTGAGTTGTTGTAGGAGCACACATGGGATGAGCAACCCATGTTGTGACAGACAGTGCCCAGCTTCCCAAGGATGCTGAATTTGATGCATCATGCTATGACAGTGAGAAAGGAGAATATGGTTTTGTCAGTAGAAAAATTGAAACAGAAATCAAGATCAACCTTGAAGAAGTAAACAGTGACCCTTACGTGCCCCAGAAACCTTATTTCATTGCAACAAAGCCTCTATCCAGTGATGTACTTGCTTTTAACAAGACAATGCCTCCTGTAAACCAGACCCTTTTTTTAGAGAATACTACACACAGTTGACTCCATGGGCATCAGAAGGAAAGCTATGGGCTTTCTGGGAACCCAAATCCTAGTGGGCACTTATGTAGTGCGTCAGATACCATCTGTCTCTGGGACATCAGTTCTATTCCAAATGAAGAAAAAGTGGTGGATGCAGAAACTATCTTTACAAGGTATGAAGCAGTAGAAGATCTGCTCCATGGGTCATTGTTTAGGTCTGTTACCGATGATCAGAAACTTATTATTTGGGACATTTGTTCAAACAATTCTTCCAAACCAAGTCCCTCAGTTGATTCTCACACTGCTGAAAGGAGATTCCTGTCTTTCAACCCACACCGTTAGATTATTTCTGCAACAGGATCAGATGACGTGGCTTAGTGGAATTTGAGAAATCTGAAAATAAGTTGTATTCCTTTAATCATGTAAGAATGAAATATTCCCTCATATTACCTCACAATGAGGCTATTCTGCTTTCCAGGGATACTGATCGTAGACTGAGTGTCTGGAACTTAAATAAAAGTGGAGAACAATTCCAAGAAGGCCCAGAAGACAGCCACTATAGTACTTTTTACTCACAGTGGTCAAACTGCCAAGACTTGTGACTCTGGAATCCCAGTGAGCCTTGGGTTTAAAGTAGCTACAGAAAGGGGTCTATGATATGTGATTATTTTTCTTCTTAAGCTATAACCTAGTTTTTTGATATGTTTTTGTTTATGATATATATAAATAATGATATATATATAAACTATAATCTAGTTTTTTGATAGGTTTTTGTTTATGATATGTGATTATTTTTCTTCTTAAGCTATAACCTAGTTTTTCAGACTCTTAAGTAATGGTTAGAGTGAGCAAGGAATGGAGCACAAGTGAGGTAGGTGTCATAGCCATAAAGTCATGAAGCACAAATATTACAGGATGTCATTTTCATTCAAGAATTAGGGGAGATTCAGTTCAAATAGAATCTTACCCTACAGTCTTCATGCCTGCCTTTCCAAGATGCACATTTTGATATATAGATGAGTCTCCGCTTGGTTTCTTCAGTTCAGTCATGACTACAGGTTCCTCTTTCCCCATATGATTTTGCTCACTAGTGGAATGCTTAAGCATTTAAGTCTGTGAAATTGTTTTGGTTGTGTTTTGTTTAAAAATTTGAGACCACAAAGTTGTAAAGACATATGTTTTTACCTGACTGTAAATACCAAGCTAAGAAGAGCGAATTCATAGTTTTTATTTGTTTTTAAAATGAAATTAATCCTTTATAAGAGTTGAATATATTTTAATGGTTAGTTGTTGACCACTAGTTTGATATTAACTCCACTTGAGATGACCTATTTCACCATCATATCTGTTACTCACCATAATTAACTATGTTAAGTGGCCATAATGGAATAAATTGCTTTTCTACATGAACAATGAATTTATGCATTGTGTAGGAAATTGAATGGAACTGTAAAAATTATACTACTTGAAGTAACCCAGGCCCAGAAAAGCAAAATCATATGTCTCTCTCATTGGTGGATGAAAAAGTTTAATATTTATGTAAATTAGAGGCTCCATGAGCAGTATTGGCTATAAAACTATATAGAGACCTTAAGAGGGAACAAGAGGTGGTGAGAAAGGGGGCAGGGCAGGAACAAAGAATGTAGAATGAAAGTGGAGAAGAGGCTACAAGGTGTGGAGGGCACGAGGTGAGGAGGGAGAAGAAGGGAAAAAGAAAACAAAATACAAAATTTATTTGAGAAAAGAAGCAGAGGGTCTCTTGCATTTAATTATTCACATATTTACCAAATGCTTTTTAAACTGTAAAGGAATGAACACAGAGATAGTTACTAGATTTGTCTGTGTTTTCATACACCACTCTGGTTCATGGAGGCATACATCACTTCTCAGTGTTCATAAGATTCTTCCTAAATATAGTAAATTGTTTCTCCTATGTTTGTCCTCCAGGCATTTTAAGGCCTGAGTATGGGAGCATATTTTTAATTACATTATGAAAGTTAATAGAAAATGCAATTAACACCACAAATATTTCTTCTAAGTCACCTTTGCTAATGAAGGATTTATTACTAATAAAATATTTTTTCATATATTTTCAAGTTGAATCTGTGACCTGGTTTATATACTGTGTGGGGTGAAAAACCAAAGATGAGCAGATACTTAATTCATTGCTTTAATAGAGTCTCCATTCTATTAACAGAGATGAAAGAGGCTATAAGTAAACAAAATATACAGTAATATGTGCTGTAAGATGAACAAATGACATACTAGAATTTAGAAAAACGAAACCCTACCTCCAATGTGGATGACATTCCTTAAAGAGCAGAGACAATGATGTGATCACGACATGATAACAAAAGGAAAGAAAAGAAAATGGATGGACTTGGGAAATGACTCAGCAGTTAAAGGAACTAACTTACTTGCAAAGCCTCTGGCCCAAATTTGATTCCGCATTACCCACATAAAGCCAGATGTATAAAGTGTCACATGCATCTGAAGTTCATTTTCAGTAGTAAGAGGCCCTGGAGCACCCATTCTCTCTCTCTCTCTCTCTCTCTCTCTCTCTCTCTCTCTCTCTCTCTGCTTTCTCAGAGGACTGGCAAGGACATGGATCACCAGCTCTGGAGGGCATTTCTAATTGGCCAAGTTTTATCACTGAGGACTCCCATTTTCAGCTTGGTGGAGACCAGTAATCCCCCAAAACTGGGATAACATCACTGGACACCGGTAAGACACACTCTGATGAGTCCCAGAAACTCTTGGTGTATCTGGGAGAACTTTGTGGGGAGCTATGGTTGGCCAGAAATACAGATAGGAGGTCATTGATCTTATGTACTCAATGGACATAGTCATTCGTATGATATTACATTTTTGTGGACACTATGGCCAGTAAAGATATACTCTTTTTTTGTAGAAACTTCCCTTTTCCATCCAATCAGATTCCCAAAACTTATTTTATGTACATCTAGCATGCTTCATCTATGGGAAGAAATCAGTTTAGAATTAATGTTAAAGCATTTATGATTGATCTTGAATTTGGACAAAATGTGCACATATTCTCAGAAAAGCTTGGCACAGCTTTTCATCCAGAATGAATAATTATGCATAGAACTGATTACTTAAATACACAGTTCATGATTACGAATGAAATTACCTGCCTTACACAGAAGCTACCTTGTTCTGTATGGATTAAGGAAAGTAAAACTTGATTGCCGATGCTGGGAGTTTTAGGTTTTAAAAATTTCCAGTTCCTTTCAAATTGTATCACTTATGTCTTACCGCATTCCTATTATAGAAATAATTTTAAGCTGGAACTGAAAATGAAACACTGGCTTACTCCATTCCGCTGTAGGGAAGTTCTAGGGGCTGGACTGTGGGGAAGTAGGTCGATGGTCTAACTTTTACACCTTGTCCACAAACGTCTACAAGATGGGATTGTATAGGCCAAGTCAACCTCTACCTGCTTGTCAGGTCTGAAGAATTCCAGGAACCCCTCAGATTTCTAAGTCTTTTCCTGTGAGCCTATATAGGTGCCTGGAATCCTCCCTTGATTACCACTTGTCCAGGATTTTTGCTTATTAAAACACAGATGATTCCAAAGACAGAAATTTGTGGGACGGTAATCCATCAAAACCACATAGTGTGAATCAGCTTGTCAGGTTTATTCCAAAGCGACAGCTTGGGAAGAGCAGGTTGATTTTCCTGTGTTGTTCTGGCATTGTTATTTTTTTTTTTTTACATCTTTAGTTTCCCCCACTAACCAGATTAGAGTTTCTGTGTAGATATGAAACTCTTATTAGATCATTTCATGTGGACTCACATTCCATATTTGAGAAAGTCATTTACTGTTGCTGGGTTTGGTAGAGTTTTGTAGAAAGCAGGCTTTTCATGGACATAGGACTGAAATGCAGAGGCTCGGTGATGAAATTGCAATCCAAGATAAAAAATAATTGAAAAACAACAGATCCAGAAGCACCCTGAAATGTCAACAAAATGCAATTCTTTTCCCTTTGTGTGTTGACATTCATCAAACACAGCACAGCCTTTAATTAAATTTTCTGCTTATTACTTAATGCATTAGATGTACATACAAACTGGTACAAAATTTAAATAATAAAAGTAACTGAAAGTTTCCTATAAGGAAAATCAACAGGGCCTGAGGTAAACTATTAGTTGTAGATTTTTTTGTCTGTCTCTCTCTCTCAGATACCCATAATTGAATTAAGAAAAACACTGGTTGACATGCTAGAGGAGACGTATATGAATATCATTGCTGTTCAACAAGATTATCTTACAAATACATGTTAGCAGCAAGTTATTTGTTTTTAACCTATTCCTCGTCCTTACTTTGATGCTGATTTTACAGAATTTCAACCATAATATAAGCATCATTTGTATCTGTTTTTACTCCAAACAATTGAATTTTGAGCAATATATCCTTAGTTTATGTTCTTGTCTTTCTTTTAGTGATAAAGGTACTTATCAATTTTATAAACAGTTCTATAAATGTATTTTTAAAATCACACATTTGGGCAACCTTATAATTATTGAGAATTATAATTACATATATTTGTGGTCTATGTATACAGCAATCCTTTTGTTCCCTTCACATTGTCACAGGAGGAAGTGTTCTATACAACGGGAATTTGCATGTAATTATTTCAAGAATAAAAGTCTCTTTAAAAATGTATATGTCATTTAAAAATATCTCTCTAAAGTTCCTTCTAGGACCCATAACCTTCTCAAGCAGTGTGTCAATTGAATCTTATAGCCTAACAACATTACCCAGGAGTATGAATGCAGAGGTAGTTTAAATGTATGTTAACCCCAATAGACTCAGGTGTTTTATTAAAACTTGGATTTCCAGCTGCCCGCCTGGAAGAGATGTCACTAGGGGTGGATCCAGGCTTCATGTGTGTTTGGGGCAGGTATGATTTCCAGCCTAAAACTATGCAAAGTACTTGAGCACTGCCTCGGTTCCCTGCTCTTTGGCTGCAGGTTTTGTGCTTGTACGTGGTGCTGGCTGTTGGGGTGTCTCTCTGCTAGGACCTGTGAAAAGGAGCCAGCTTCTTCCACCATTATGGAACTTTCCCTGGATCTGTAAGTAAGCCTGAAATGATGTCTCCTTTGGAAGTTCATCCCAGCAACTGGCTTTGCTGCACCATTGAATGAGCTGATTCCTTTGGAGACTAGAGGCATGTGAGCCTTCTTCCTTCTGTACTAAATGGCCTCAAACTCTTCTATGTCTGCTTTTAAGCATCCAGGCCGTTCTCCTGTGGGCTAGCAGCCTGTGTCAACTGCTGTCTTTGCACCCTGCACTTTTGACTTTCATCCTCACCCACCATCTTTAAATTAGTGTTTGTAATTTTTTTTTTGAGGCTGAAAAACAGGTCTTGAGTATCATGTAAGACTCCACCAGTGTCCCATTGATGGCTGGCATCTCTTCACATTTTTCCTCTTCCTTCTGAGACTTTTCCAACATTTGATTTCCCATTAGGAGATACCATTTTTGCAGTTCATGAAACATTTTTATTTCTCCTTTTTCTGTGGTCCTTTATAGCATCTTACGTATAAAATGAGCAACAAATTAACACAGAGAGAAAGTGAACATGCTTTTTGTAATTTATCAATTACCTTGACATTTGTTCTTGCACATATTTCCTGGTTTGGGAATGAGTTACATTTACTTAATAATGTTGTACAATCAAAGCCCAGTAGTGGGGATTTCCTTTTCCTTAATTTTTTTTTGTTGCAATTTATAGTATTTTGCAATTTTCCGAAAGCACTTCAACAAGTTGCAAATGCTCTGTGTACTGATAAATCTTCCCTGCTGCCTAAGAGAATGAGTGAGGAGCCATGGCTGATGTAATGCACTGTCTTATAATATTGAGTTTACACAAAGCTTCGGAAACTCAGCAGGCTCTGAATCTTCTCAGTGAGACAAAACCCAGACTAAAATGTGTTCAATGTGTTCATTTTCTCTTTCTTTCATTTCAGTCCACTTCCAGGTGAGCAATCAATTCAATCCCCCAGGATGCTGGGCAACTGGCTATGCAAAGAGCTTGAA
The DNA here is from genome assembly GCA_004024765.1 of Zapus hudsonius. Lineage (NCBI taxonomy): Eukaryota > Metazoa > Chordata > Mammalia > Rodentia > Dipodidae > Zapus > Zapus hudsonius. The sequence goes on from PVHP010003542.1 coordinate 28,983, forward strand.
TAGCTATTGGATCCAGAGGTAGAAGAACAAATTGACAACCCCTTTTGGTCTCTCCAAGTCAGCAAAGAAAATCAGTGTAAGAGTAAGCCTTGTCTACCTGTGTGTGCTGGGAAGGAGTAGGCACACACATGTGCACACGGGAATAGGAAGGATGAGTAGCTGGCCACATTGCTAAGCCAGTCTCCTCATGGCTTCTGCTGAGCAGAAATAAGATGTTTATATCCTTCATCCATGGCATTTTTGCCATGACACTCTGTCCTCCAGGACACACGTGCAAGGGGTCAGAAATGACAGTGAACACACAGAGCAAGGTAGCAGAAAAAATATATATTTAGAAGGAAATCTTTTTTGAATGTATTCGACTAAAAATTAACATTTATTAAAGGTGTGGTGCAAAACTACTGGTCACACTATTTTGACTGAGAAACACTCATACGTGTGTCTGTTACTTTTTTCACCCATAGGAAAATCCCTCATTTGAGACTTTCTGTTCTAAGTACAAAAGAATGTCTTTTTGGCTCTACCTGGTACAGTCGCTAGTTGTGATCAAGTGAAGGGCAAGTGGTCCCTTCTTATAAGAAGAGAAACGCAAAAGAAAATCATCAACTTGCTTTTGATCTGCCACCTCTCAGGTCAGCATCTCACACCAAACTTGTCAAGATGTTTGGCTTAGAGGTAAAGTGGTTGTTCTTGAAGTGTTTGCTTGAAGAGTTTGGACCTTGCTGGAAAGCAAAGCTCACATTTAAGGCATGACATGTTTCTATTAATGAGAGGAACATGGCATAAAAAATTAACGTTGGGGTTATTTGAAATTCTCTGTAAAATTTCTATTTTAATTTGTTTCTGAATTTTTCTGAATTTTGTGGTTTGCTTCACATTGATCCATGAAAGATCTGTAAATAACCATACAATTAAAATCCCAAAGAGTGAACATTAATATCTATTTAAAAGTCAGTGGGATTTCATGGATGTAATTCTTCTAGGCAGTACTAATAATCACCAAGAATATAGGTGCTCACAGAGAGGAACAGCCTAGGCATTGGATTCCATGGCCCAGGCAAGTGGAGAAAGGGTGTGTGTGTGTGTGTGTGTGTGTGTGTGTGTGTGTGTGTGTGTGTGTGTGTGTGTGTGTGTCTGTCTGTCTGTCTGTCTGTCTGTCTGTGTCTGTGTCTGTGTGTGTCTGTGTGTGTCTGTGTGTCTGTGTGTGTAAGTTTTTTTAAATTTATTTGCAAGCAGAGATAGGAGAGACAGGAAGAAGACACACACAGACACAGAGAGAGAGAGAAAGAGAGAGAGAGAGAAAGAGAGAGAGAGAGAAAGAGAGAGAGAGAGAGAGCTCCATGGCCTTGAGCTCCTGTAAACAAACTCCAGATGTATACAGCAATGCATCTGGCTTTACATGAGTACTGGGAACTTGAACAGGGGTCTTTAGGCTTTTCAGGCAAGCACTTCAACCACTGAACCATTTCTCCAGCCTTTTTATTTATTTTTGGGGGGTGGTTGTCTTAAATCTTTGGTCTAATAGAATCCAGGTGACAAATATCAGCCTCTGACCATATCTGAATCCAGACCATCTTACTCCCAGTTAGCTCTTCCCTTCATTCAGGTGTCAAAACCTATGTTTATTAATTAACTGAAGCTGTTTCTATCAATAGTTGACTCATATAATAGTTTTGAGCTTTCACACAAACCTTAATGATTATGGTTTTTCTAAAACCTTGTCCCTGAGCCTCAAATAAGATGTTAATAGATGAATACTTCTACTTGGTTATGACATTTACTGTCTATTACAGGTCATTTCAAAAAACATTAGAAGTTTTTCTCCACATAGTTGTACCTGTAATGAAAACAATATTGAAATGTGTATATAAACACCCAATAATTATTCACAGTGTTAAAAATAAAATGGCAAAATGGAAAAATTTTGAAGACCACAAAGGGGACCAAGTTGTGATGAGACAGGGCAGGGCAAAAGGAAATCTGTAGCATGAAAATGAAAGGAAGGGCAGAAGGGGGAGGGGAGAAGGGAGAAGAGAAGGTAAGGAAAATTAAAAAAAACCAATTACAACAAAAATACACATATCTTTATAAAATTTAATTTACTGCATTCATACATTTAAGTCCTCATGTTTCTCTCTTTTCTTCCAATATTTTAAGTCTTCTAATATTTCCAGTCTGAAAAATACCAAACTCAAACAAAAACTAGTTTTCTATCTCTGTTTAACAGAATAACTTTAGCTGCTTTCTTTAAATTTTAGGAAAAATTTTCTGTCGGTATCCTGACATCCCAAGTCAGATCTCTGATTTCTCTTCCATAATCAGAATCAACTCAGCTAAATTTTAAAATATTGCCACTTGATTATACCTGTTCTGTTCTTGTAACTATTTTTTTCTGATCAAAGGATATTTTGCCTACCTGATTGGCTATCATTATTGAACTTGGTTTTCCACTTTGCAACTCAACTTAGCTGGGGTTGTTTTCTGAGCTTTGAATGGTCTCCAACTAAGCTGATTCAAGTGAAGACTGAATGATTAGATCATCTACTACATTGTATTTTATTCATTAGGAAAGTTAAATGGATACAGTCCAATATTCTGACTCAAATGTTTGAGAAAAAAAGAAAAGATAGCATCGCCCCACACGCCTACATACAACTTCTGCTCGCCTGAACCATAAATCCACTTGTGCTCTCCCTGAGGATAGACAAATGATGATTAGAATGAATATGTATGGTTCAGTGTGCCTCAAGCAATGCCCACAGCAACCCTTTTAAGAAGACACATAACTATCCACATTTGATAGATAAAGTATCTGAATCTGGAAAATGTTTAGGGATTATCCAAGGCCATACTAAGCATGCAGTAGCTTGAGACCCTTGTATTAACCAGCTCTCAGTAATCCAGCGGTGGCATTCCTGGAAGTTCTGAAGAATCCATCTACACATTATTGAGGGGATATGCAGACTTTCCCAACAGGAAGACAGAAGAAGGTCTACGTAGTATAAAAGGAAACTGAAAATACACGCTAGATATGTTCCTAGGGTATTTCTATATGTTGTCCCCACCCCTATATAGGTCTCATGATTGTCAATTTCCTGCAATTTCCTGAGTCATTCAATGAGCACCTAGTTCTCTTTCCTCAATTGCAAAGAACACTCAGGCGGCTACTTTCCTTGTCTCTTGTCCATCCTTCATAACCACCCATGTGACCAGATGTATATAACCTGCCTTCCATAGAATAAACATCACATACTCAGAGAGGAAAATTTGTGTATAATGATGAAACACTGTGTTTCCATGTGGCTATCTAACCTTTTAAATTATAATTTATTGAGGCATTAAATTATCTCCTGCTGATGCTACATAATTAATAAGCCATTGTTTTATTGTTGAATATTTTGGTGGTTTTCAGTAGGGTTGTTTTTTGTAAGTTCATTTTGTTTATATGTTATTGGAACAAACACTTTTATTCATTTGAACTTTGCTTCTGTTGAATTGTTTCTTAAAGACAAAAAAATCCCAGAAGAGACATTACTGGGTCAAAGGGTATAAATATCTTTATGGGCCATCATTTTCCAACTAGCTCTCTGCCGTGCATGAGCTGAAATTCATGCCAGAATTTTCTCAACATGGTTTCTATTTGCTAACTATGTAGAGGGTTGCGAATATTCTATGTAATCATTCTGTTTGCTTCAAAGCTTAAAAGATCCATCTCTTTCAAAAATCAAATCATGACTTAATGTACTCCTTTTGTAACAGGAGTGTTGGGGTTCCTTGCCATTATACTGATATACACCAATGCACTGTTGACTTTCGTGTATCCCTAGATCCTTGTCTGATGAATTAAAAAATTAAATTTAATAGACTAGAGGGTAAGACTTAGAATTTATTAGATGAACAGCAAGGAAGAGGAAAAAAAGTGCAGAGAGCTCCTGCCATGTGGAAATGGGGGAGAGAGAACCCATGTGGGAATGGGGTCCCCCCAAATCATCCCAGCCCAGCTGGGCTAAAGCACAGGGTGCTTACCAGAGCAGGAACCTGGAGGTTCAGGAGACATGAACAGCCAAAAGAGTCTATGCCCACCTGGTAAGCATCTATTTACAATCATATTGTGCTGAGCTTTACCCTCAGGCTCAGCTGAGTCTGAGAGAGACAGAGGGCTCAGTGATCTTGGCTCAGGCAGCTGGTTTAGGAAAAGGTCAGAACACCTGAGTAGGAAGCAAAAGAGAGATGACTTGTGGAAACCAAGTCAGATGCTGAATTCTGTCTGGTTCTGCTGAAGCAGGCGTTGTGACATCTTTTTGGTTCCCTTTTGGGCCTTTCCTGATTGGCTACTTGAAAATAAAACTACCTGACTAATCCCCCCTCCTTCAGAACATCTATTTGTTCTTGTCTCTCCCTATGTTAAAAGTTTCAGTAAGGCCTTGAGTTCCTTTCCTGTGATGTGGGAACTACTTTAATGGGTTAAATTACTTCAAGCTAATTTAAAATAGTAGACTTGAGGATCTATCTTTAATTGGATATTTTTTTTAGCCAAAATGTATAAAGGAAACAAGCCATTTAAACAAAGTAAGTTACATAGTTGTAGATTTAAAGAAATGGGGGACAGATGAAAGACAGTAAAAATAAAGCAACCCAAAAATTAATAAAATTAAAATAACATACTTTTATTAAGATCACAGTAAATTTCCTTAATGGCATATTTAAAAACAATACTGGCAAGTTTCATTTTTTCCAACATCTGGCAGCTCACATAGGAAAGGAGAGAGTTTGGTCCCAAAATTTGTTCTGGTGACAACAGCCATGAGCCCCTGCACTGCAGGTTCAGTGCCTGGAGAAGAGGTCACATGGGCCAGAGATGTCTATGACCATGGAGCAAGCCTCTTCACTGTTTCCACCTTCTTAGCCCAGTTTCTTGCTGTTAACTTCATAAGGTTCTCCTGTTTGATTTTATCTACAGAGTGTATGTGTGCATATGTACATTCGTGTGTGCGGCGTGTGTGTGTGTGTGTGTGTGTGTGTGTGTGTGTAATTGAAAGAAACTTAAGCATGAGGCTTAGAATGATTGCTCTCTATCCTTCCATGTTGGAAGTATGTAACATGTATTTGGATTTTACAATTAAGGGATTGTCTTGGATCAGATGAGTCTTTGGCCTTTTCAACAGTGTTGGATCTGTTTAACTCTGTGGGAAGTTGTAAAATTGGACTGAATGTATTATGCATCATGATATAGCCAACAAGCTATGGGACCAGGGGCAGAATGTACTGGTTTGAATGTGGAATTTCCCCCCCCATAGACTCATGTGTTTAAATGCTTGAACCCCAGTTTGCCATACTACTTGGGAAGTTTGTGGAAGGAACCTTGTTGGAAGAAGTGTTATCACTGGGGTTTGGCCTTGAGGTATCATAATTTATGTTGCTCTTGAGATTTCTACTTCTTCCCTACTGAGTTGAAAGTGTGATGCCAGCTCTCAATTCCTTTATGCTTTTCTGGACAAAATGGACATTCCCTCAGAATTGTAAGCTGAAAAAAACAAAACCCTTTGTTTCTGGTCAGGTATTTTTCTCCCAATAGGAAAAAAAAAGGTAATCCTCCATAGAATTGAATTTAATGTTCCTCACAAAACAACCTCCTACTCATTCTGTGGCTGTTACAGTAAAACTCATTCATTATAATCTCTAGGCTCTGGAACTACCTATCTAAATTTGCCTCAGGTAAATGCAGCTTGATGAATAAAAGCACAGTGAAGACCATCTATCTCCCTTAATGGGACCACTAATCTTCTGTAATAGTGGTGAGCAATGATTACTGTTTATGTTATTCAAGATAAAAATGGATTTGTGGGGGGGGGAGGCTTAGAGGTGGGAGAGAAATAGGGCAGCTGAATCAGAATATTGCTTTGGAGAAATGGATTAGCACTGATTATTTCAATCAACTACATGAGGTAAATGCATTAGGAGACCATATTAATTTTCATATTTTAATATTTGATTTCTAAATTGCTACAAGTGATGAGTAAAAAAAAAATGCAAAGAAGTTATTCTGTGTTCTGTTTATGAAGTGGAGACAATTTCAAAGAGTGCAGATTATTAGCATAAAAGCCAAGTGTGTTTAGTTCCAGTTTCTCCTCAGGATTCTACCTCCTAGGCAGCAGGAAGAGAAGTGTCTTCTTCAGTCATTTATAACCATTATTTCCTGTTTCCAAACTTAACTGTGATCACCTCATTCCAGGTTTTTTTTTTCTTTTCATCAACCAGGCTGCTTTTGAAGACATGCTTATAAACAATGGAATAATAGCTTGTTATTCTGTGGCTGTTACAGTAAAACTCATTCATTATAATCTCTAGGCTATGGAACTACCTATCTAAATTTGGGGGCTAGGAAGGATTGGTCTATACCATTCTATGTTGGAAGTATGTAACATGTGTTTGGATTTTACAATTAAGGGATTGTCTTGGGTCAGATGAGACTTTGGCCTTTTCAACAGTGTTGGATCTGTTTAACTCTGTGGGAAGTTGTAAAATTGGACTGAATCATGATATAGCCAATAAGCTATGGGACCAGGGGCAGAATGTACTGGTTTGAATGTGGAATTTCCCCCCCCCCATAGACTCATGTGTTTAAATGCTTGAACCCCAGTTTGCCATACTACTTGGGAAGTTTGTGGAAGGAACCTTGTTGGAAGAAGTGTTATCGCCGAGATTTGGCCTTGAGGTATCATAATCTATGTTGCTCTTGAGATTTCTACTTCTTGGAAACAATTACCTCATATAAATGCTGCTTGATGAATAAAAGCACAGTGAAGACCATCTATGTCCCTTAATGGGACCACTAATCTTCTGTATTAGTGGTGGGCAATGGTTACTGTTTATGTTATTCAAGATAAAAATGGATTTGGGGGGCGTGGCTTAGAAGTGGGGGTGAAATAGGGCAGCTGAATCAGAATGCTACTTTAAAGAAATGAATTAGAAATGGATCTAAATGATGTCTCTATGACTTGAAAACGATGACCTTAATGGTATTTCACGTTGGACAAGTACATTTTTCTAGTTGCTTCATGGTTTTTTTGATCTTGAGATCTCTTACTAAGATAGTTTTAGAAAGCTTGTAAATCAGGTGACCCATGTTATTTTAATTATGTATTTATTTAGTTTAGTTTAGTTTCTGTTGTCTTCTCAGCCTCATCCGGGAAACAAAAATGGGAAAGATTACTCCCCTGAAATTTCATTCTAAATACCATCTGCATGAAATATTCCTTTCTATCAGAGCTACCAGAGAGAGGTTCATGACAGCAGCCATTTTAAAGTGTTATTTTACAAAAAATGAGGGGAGGCATTTTTTAAATGGTTACATATTCACTTATTTATCATATCATCCACTTGATGTCAGATGAAATCTCTATTTTATATTTTTTACAAGCCTTAGTTATTGACTTTATGTGCTTCTAGTTGACTTAGTCCCATCAGACTAAGCTTTGCTTTCTATTCCAGTGACCATTTTATATTGTGACTATTTTCTTTTAAGAACAATCTCAAAAGGGAGATTCTACTTGCAAGTGAGAGCAGGAAAGGGAGAGAGAAAATCCTTTGAATGAGAGCAGAAGGAATTTGAAGGGTAAAATAAAGGTCATTGTGAAATTGGCTACTCAAATGAGATTGGGTCATTGTTTCCATCTCTTTACTAGAGGTTCAAGTCTATGGAAACGTATTTTTCTAAGATTTTCAATTCTCCTGCATTCATATGATGTACACAGTTCTTAAAATGGATAATGATGGATCATTATGAGAGATAGGAGGAGAATCAGACAGGGAGGCAGGCAGAGCTGAGAACTGAGGGAAGAGCACCAATCCTCAATGTGCTGAGGTATTTTAATCACTACAGATTTGGCCTCAAGTGTTAGCACACTAACAACTCTGATCCTCAGCAAAAGGAAATTGGGCTTGTGACACACTGGGTAGGGAGAGAAAATGACACTTCTTGTTTTTTTTGGTAAAAATGAGAAACTTAGGCAGCCCAAAGGAGATAGCCCTGTAGGAATTTCTTCAGAAGATGGGTAATAGATCAATTTATGTTATCACTGATTAGGTCCCTGAAGTCATACTTTTTCTCACATAAAAAGCTAAGCTCGTGGGTATAGCAGAGCCTGAACATACCATTTGGGAGAATTGAAATGGAAGTTTTCTGGCTAAAATCATTTAATAAAGTTTCTTCATAACCTTTAAAAATTTTTAAATGTTAAAAAGAAGGTAGCAGAAGGATAGAATTTGTGATCTAGGACAGTATGTAACCTAAATCCCTCGTTTTTCAACCTATAACCAAATATATATTTTTCCAATTTCTGTGATAGTTGTGTGAAAGGAAAACTTCAGAGTGCAGCAGCTTCCTGGGTTTTCTACCCATTGCCTAGAATCTCATGCTGAGTCACTGAATAAGAGAACACCTCACTTCGGTGACAGAGCCAAGCAAATAGGTTCATGTTATGGATTTACTTACTGTTACTTTCTCATTGCTGTGACAAAAAAAAATTACCTGACAAAAAGAAACTTTAGGCAGGAAGAGTTCATTTCATCTGGCAGCTCCAGGTCACACCGTTCATCATGGTGGGGAAGGTGGAGCTGCTAGAGCGTGAGGCAGCTGGTCACATTCAGTCCACAGTGAGTTAGCACAGAGTGGTGAATGCTGCTAATAGGACAGCTCTTTCCTTTACATACAATCCAGGACCGCACCTGTGGAATGGTACTACCCACAGATATGGTGGGTCTTCCCGTCCCAATGAGATTCATCAAGATAATCTATCATGGGCCTGCTCGGAGGCTAACTGAATCTCAATAGTCCCTCTCACCACCAGGAGCAAAAAGGCTGAATTCTCAGGTGATTCTAGATCTGTCAAGTTGACAGTATAATCTATCACAATTCCATCCCTTGTCAACTTGATACCCAAGCATATAATGTTATGACTTCATCTTCTATCCTTTGTCTCCATAAATTCATGGCCATTTCATATTGCAAAACACATTCAGCCCAACTCTGAAGGGCCACATAGACTTTTAAAAGTCCCAACATTGCTCAAAAGTGTAAGTGGAAAGTCTCTTCTGAGACTCAAGCAATCTCTCACTTGTGAGCTCCTATAATATCAAAAATAGTTACAAGTTAACAACCTTCCAACAGAGAATGACACATAGGAAACATACCCAAATCAAAGAGGAGGGATGGCCGCATTGCAAGAAAAGATTGGGCTAAAGTAAGACCAAACTCCAAAAGGACAAATACCAAATCCAGAAGCCCCTTGTCTGATATTTGGCATCTCTGATGTGATCATCTGGGCTCCGAAAGGCTTGGGTAGCTGTGCTACCAATAACATTTATAGTCTCTATCATAGATGGTTCCACTCCAAGCCAGGAACATTCCTAAACAGATATCCTTTGGTTCTGTCATCTCCAACATCTTTAGATTTTCATTGAAACTTAGGGTTCATCTTCATAGCTTCATTTAGTAGCCACTCAGGGCTTTATTCCAGGAGCTTCCACTCTGCCCTGAATTCTCTGGCCCCAGCAGGTCTCTGTAACAATGGTGAAAAAATTTCATGATCACCCGAATCTTGGATATTTGATACCTCTAAATAAATTAACGCATGGAAGATGTTGCCACATTTTGCTACTAGCTTGGGATATAGCCTGGTATCCTTGAGCCACCCTTACAGCAGCCTCAGTAGGCCTTCCAGGCTAACCTTGGTGAAACACTTCCCTAGGCAGTTGTGTCTGAACAGGAAACATCTATAGGCTTTTTTTTTCATCAAGTGAATTTATATTTTGACAAGATTCCCCCATTTCTTGGATGGGAACACCTTTCCTATTTTCCCATTGTATCACAAGAGTTTTTTAGTCAACGATGCTGATCTCTTGAACAGTTCTAACTACTTTCTCAATACCATTCTGAAAGATATCTTGTCTTGAGATTTCTTCTTCCAAGCAAATTCGTCATTACTCTTTGAGCACCATTCTTAGGACACAAGCAGAATGCAGCCAGGTCCTTTCTAGAATATAATAAATATATTGGGCCTCCAGCCCAATTCTTGATAGGGTTCTTATTCACAACTCTTAAACCTCATGAGCTGGGCCTCCACTGTCCCAATTTCTCTCAGTATTGGTGTCTTGTAAGGTGATACGAGGTCATACTAAGTTACCAATCACTATAAACCGTCAGATGTGACTCTTAGAAAACATAATAATGATTCTAATAATAGTGCCTTTTCCAAACTAATCAACTGAGACTCTTACTTGTTTTGTAATTTCCTCAGAATCTGTTGTGGCAACTTCAGTTAATCAAGTTCATCATTTAAATGAGTGTGCCTATAATGGCATTCACCTAACAGATTCACACAGGAGTGTGTGTGATGTGAAATAAATGACCAAAATTATACTGTAACTGTGGGTTGATAATAAAAAGAGATAATGTTTTCATATTTGAGGTAAAAATAATGTTAAATTCAGTGGATATGAGCAAATGAGGATGCGAATGTAATAATAAATTGGATGATACATTTGACATGGTGCTGTGTCCTTGTGTCTACATTCAGAGTGGCTTATCTCAATACAGGACAGTTTTCTGAATGGGTCTCCCAGATGTATACCACTGAGCAGACAGCCTCTGACATCACTTAACCCACCATTTTGATATAATATGCTCATGTCAGCAATCTTTTCTTTTTTTAAATATTTTATTTATTAATCTTCAAGCAGAGAGATACAGGAGATAGATGATGATGATGATGAGAGAGAGAAAGAGAAAGAGAGAGAGAGAGAGAGAGAGAGAGAGAGAGAGAGAGAGAATTAAGGCCACCTTGCGGATCTGGCCTTTGTGGGTACTGGGGAATTGAACCGGGGGCCTCAGGCAATGGAGACAAGTGCCTTAACCACTGAGCCATATCTCCAGCCCAGCAATCTTTTCTTGAAGGTTTGCCTATCTGTAAATTCTGCCACACCCAGAGGCAGCCTGAAGCCAGTAGTGTGGGTGAGAGTGGGTGGAGGTGATGATAAAAAAGGCTTTCCATCCTTGTGTGGGGATTAACATGGTTCTTCTAAGAAATATAATTATACTAAAAATAATAGTTGACTCAAATTTGATAACTTGAGATTTACTTGCTCTGAAACTTACTTTAGAACCCGCCATGGTTCTTGTATTTCCCCAGCGAAGAGAAGGAGGCATCAGAGTGCAAACATCTATGTTTTAGAAATTGCTGTGGAAGCAAGATAGCACCTGAAATCAGATCTTTACTTCATCTCTCACCTCTAACCAAATTGCCTCATTTCGAGGTTTCTCCAAAGAGCACTCTCTAAATTAATTATTTAAAGAAGAAGGAGGTCTTGGGTTCTGCTATTGAGGGAGCTAGACCTGAGAAAATTAGTTACAAATGAAGCTTAGAAATGTTCCTAAATGCAACTTGATGCTTCAAATGTATATTTTTGATTATGAACCAATCAACACAAATTTTAGGAGTTTCGCAGTGCTAACTGACAGCCATCCTTGGGTGTTAACACTACCTTTCTTGGGAGATTGTGCCTTTAGCAATTATTTGAATATTTTATTATTTTTCATTCATATAATTTTGTGTGAATTAACAAAAAATTGAAAAAAAAATAAGTGCTCATCATAAAGACAAGAGATAGTCCTAAAAGAAAACAGTAAAACTGAAACAAAGATGAATACACTCAGAATTGAACTGAGAAGTTATTCTCAATCTGACAAAGTCAACATAAGGGAATAGAAAATTATGAAGAGCAGAAACAAAAAATAGGTACACACATAAAAACCTGGAAGTAAATCTTTATAAAATTTTTCTAAATAAAAAAGGAAAACTGTGGATTATACAAAAAACATCACACAAATCTTCTACGAGAATACCGTTTTAAGATATAAACTCCTTTTTAACAGCCTTGTAAAAAGCATGGGTTAGGGCATATTAAGTATGAATATAGAACTACATTGAACCAGAAAATTCAGATTTTTAAAATAGTATTTTATTTATTCATTTTTCAAGCAGAGAGAAGAGAGAGAGAGAGAGAGAGATAGGGAGCGCACCAGGGTCACCACCTAGTGGGTCTGGCTTATGTGGGTACTGGGGTATTGAACTGGGGGCCTTAGGCACTGGAGGCCAGTGCCTTAACCGCTGAGCCATCTCTCCATCCCAAAAATTCAGATTTTAAGAGTGAAAGAACAGGGAAAAAGAATCCAGTGGTTTCAGAGGATGAATGACAGCTTGGTCAGCCTAGAAAAGCACCCCAGGTTTTTCTCCAAGTACCTGCTAAAAAGCATGTAGACAATCATGAGAGCAGAGCAGAGGCACAGGGGATAGATTACTCAGGGCCCCATGACCTCAGCTCATCTGAGGCCAGGTTGGCCCTTCCTGCAAGGTGCAGGACACCTCTCACAGGTCTCATTGCTGGAGGATTTCATTAGACTGAGAGAGGTCGCTTGTCTCTAAGAAGCACTGTAATTCCTTCTACTCAAATCCCCTTCTTTTTCTCCTTTTCATCCTTCTCTGAAGCCTCTCCCATCTCCTCATGCCTCTACTCTTTATTTCCCTCTTCAGGGTTTCTCCCAATAACTCATTTGTAGTATCTGTTTTGATATCTTCCTTCTCCTAAAGAACCCAAACTAGCACAAATTGGTATAACTTAGAAGTCAAATATACATTATTCTTCACGATGTCTTACCAAAGAAGCATTTTCAAAGTAATGATGCAAAAGAGTTTCCAAAAAGAGCATGCAGAGGTTAGGGTTTATAGTTTCTGTTTCAAATTAAACAATTAGACAATTAGAACTATTCCGAGTCAGTTCTTAATTCAGACTTCAGGCCACCAAAGGACCCTCAAGTGGAAAGGACTCATATTTTTTGTTTTTGTTTTTTTTGTTTTGTTTTGTTTTGTTTTGGTGGTAGGGTTTGCTCTAGCCCAGGCTGACCTGGAATTCACTATGTAGCTTTCAGACTGGCCTCGAACTCATGGTGATTCTCCTACCAGAGCCTCCCAAGTGTTGGGATTTAAGGTGTGCACCACCATGCCTGGCTTCATATTTAAATACTATCTGCTTTAGGAAATCCATTTTATTACACAAGAGTTTAGCTTTCTTACCTAGAAAACAAGTTAGATTAGTGTTTATATCACAAAGATGGTATAAAATGAAATAACTTCACATGTTTAAAACTGTTTCATAAATGAGCATATAGTCTATGTGGCATATCTATAGCAACTATAATAGTTTTCTCCTGGCTGGTAATTGGCTACCTGACATTACCCGCAAAAACCCTTCAGGCCATTGTAAAAATAATATTTTTAGTTAGTCGATGTAAGAGAACAGAAAAGCATAAAACAACATTTGAACATAGAGGTAGAAAAGAATATTTCTCTGTGTTACATAACCAATATTTTCTTCCCTTATCTGAATCCCAAAGGATCTTGTTGCAAAAAATGAATATGTATTGTGTGTTTTCCTTCCAAGTTTTCAGACTTGGAAAGAGAAGAGACCGTTAAGAAAGTATCCTTCTTTATGTAAAACTAGACTTTGGGAAGCACAAACTATATGTTCTGCTGTCAGCCCTCCCATAAATGTATATATGTTCTTAAGCTATTGAAACCTCTAATTCTGGGAGAATATTTCAGTGACTTGTAACATTTTAGGCAGAGCTTTTGGTTGTTCATTGTCTGAGACAGGGTCTTCATATATAGTTCAGGATGGTCTCAATGTCATGAGCACCCTGTCCTAGCTTTCCAAAAGCTAAAACAGGTATATGCCACCATGTCCTGGTTCTGGACCCAAATAATTTAAAAAGGCTCATGGAAGACATCATCCATAAAATGTGGAGATGTAACAAAGGAAACTGAAAGTTTTCTAGGCTGAGTCAAAAGGAAGGAAATTTTAAAAGAAGTGTATACTTCCCGAGCAGAAATAGGAGGTAAGAAGCTGAAAGCACTGAGGGACTGGGAATAAACAGTGGAAGCTCATCACTGCTGTGTCTGTATCCCACAGTCCCCATTTAGACAAAGGTTTCATTTGCCAGGTACTGAAAAGTGAGTTTTCACACTCCTATCCTTGTCCTTGCCTGAAAAGAACCACCTCACCTAAGATAAAGGCTCCGGTTGCAGTCAGCATTCTAGTTGCTGCTCAAAAAGAACCCAAGCAAAAGAAGCTTGTTGAGGAATGGATTTATTTAGCTTATGGACTCAAGGGGAGACTCCATCCTGGCATGGAAAATGATGGCATGAGCAGAGGGGTGGACATCACCTCCGCCACAGCACTGCAAACAGTGGCAGGAAGGTGTGCCAAACTCTGACAAGGGGAAGCTGGTTTATAACCCCGTAATCCCACCCCCAACAACACAACTGTAGCAGGGGTTCTAATTCCCGAACTGCCATCAACTGGAATTGATCATCCAGAAAACATTTATTTGTTTGAACACCTGGATTGAACCATGACAACTCCTTTCTAAGAGGCAACATGGGTTGGGGATCCAGGAGCAAATAGAAAGAAGAAAGCTAACTGAGAACTGTAGCATTCATCTCTCTACTTCTTGACTAAAAGTGCATATGACCAGCTGCTTCATGTTCCTCTCACCATGCCTTCCCTGCCATGATGAACATTAACCCTGAACTGTAAGGCTGTAATCAGCCTTTTAGTTGCTTTTGTCAGTTTTTTTTCCACAACAATGAGAAAAGTAACTAATATACCAGCTCTGATAAAAAACAAGCATCAAAAAATGGTATGAGTGAAATCAATTGAATGCCATCATCATGCTAAGGGGCTCTGGGAATATGCCCAAGAAAGAAAAGATTTGATCAGATTGACTGTGTCAGAAGTCAGCAGCCATGTGAACACCAAGATTTCCACATGTAGAAGGTGCTTGCTTCAACATACGCATTAAAAAACCTAGTTCTGTAAGACCGATGAAGCAATGAAGCTGAATAGAGAAGTCTAATATTGAAAATGAACAGAGGTAAACTTCAAAGGGACAACAAGCTGAGATCTAAAAAGAGACCCAAAGTTGATAATGAAAGATAGACCCCAGTGTTGATAGGCCAGAGTTGGAAATGAAAGTGCTTCTTGCACTGGTTTCTGATTCTCTGGAACAATTTTCCTAATAATGCATAATTTTCAGCACCAACTCGCAAAGCTGTTTAATTCCCACATCAGTACCTTCCCCTTTCCTTCACACTAAAATCAATTACAACCCTTATCCTTACCATGAACCAAATCCTACTATATGTATTTTTCTACTAATAATTATAAATGCTATAGAACCTATAATGAAAATATTGAATTCCATCTTAGTTTTGGTCCTTCATCTTTCTTCTATGCTGTTTCTTCTTTTTTTGTCATCTGAAGTTCTTATTTCTTTTTTCCACTTTTGACATTTCCATACATGTGTTTTATGTGTGTTAATCTAATTCCTCCTAATGATCCTCTCTTGTCCCTCTGTACTTCCCCACCTCCTGCTAATACCCTTCTAATACTATGTTAATCCCATCTTACTACCATGTGTTGTTTTTGACCCACTGAGTTAAATCAAGGCTGCTTACATGAGCAGGAGCAGGAGTTATTTACTGTAGAATGAAAGCTGCCCAGTGTCTGCACTACTGACCAACATGATTCCTCCTCTCCCAGCAACCATTCAATGGAATTTGCTACTCTGAGAGGTGAAACCTTCCCCCCTCCCCATCCATGATGAAATACTGATGGACACAATCTTTGTGGGCAACCACAGCTGTTATGACTTCATGATTATCGTATCTATATCATATAGAGAAGACAGACTTTCACAGCCCTCCTCCTTATCTTTCTGCTCCTGCATTGTCTGTAACTCCTCTTTGGCAAGATTCCCTGAGCCTTGGAGGGAAGGGGGTGGTTTAGATGGCCCGCTTAAGGCTGAGCATATAATAATTACTTATTCTTGGCGATTTTGCCAGCTATCATCTCTGCATTAACCTCTGCACATTGTAGTAAGAAACCTCTGTGACTGAGGCTGTGAGCAGTACTAATCTTTGTGTGTGTGTTGGGGGGGGGGGGTGACATGGATATTTAGGAGGTAGTTTGACAGGCTGCCTCTTTAGCAGAACCAGAGTAACTGGTTCCCATCCTTAGGGCCAATGTCTCTAATACAGGGGTTTGTTCATGCTATCTTGGCTCATCTCTCTCCCATCTTGGCCTTTCCCTAAACACCAGTGTGCAAATCCCTCTCCCCTTTCCCAGCATGATCGGGAAGGTTTAGGAGACTCTTTATTTGGCTCATTTTTTGTTTGTTTCCTCTAAACTCTGGGCCCTTTACTATCTAATCTCTGGTTCCTTATACTGTCCTTTCTGGACACTGGACTCTACAGAACTTCTGCTCCTCTGAACATTCTCCTGTCTGGGCTCTGAGTGCTTTATAGGTCTGTTACATGTGCCATTTTTCTTCATAGTTCCTTCACTACCTAATCTCTTACCTTAAAGGTGAAGGACTCAGTTCTTGCATCTTGCTTCCCACTTGTATATGCCCTTTACATGGGCTTCGCCCCTCCACACCCCACCCAGATTTCTCTGTAATGGAGTTCCTCTCTGCCTCCCCTCTCCCTTTCCAGCCAGTTAGGATGGGAATTACCTTCTGTCCTAAGTCATTCTAGTCTTCTACTGGATATCAACTCTCTAAATAAGTCTCATAATTCACCCTTCTTGGTGTGTGTTTTCTCAATTCTCTGTTAAGTGGGTAAGAACCAAAAAGATGGGGTTCACAAGCCTAGGGATTACCCCCAAACCCCCGAATCCTGCAACACTATTACAGCCAAACACTGAACAAAGAAAGGATACTGAATGCTGCAAGAAAGAGCATCTAATTACATATAAAGGACAACATATTGAATAGTAGCTGATTTTTTCAATGGAGATGCTAAAATCAAAAAGGTCTTGGAATGATGCGTTTCAAGTATTAAAAGACTATAGAGGTTCACCTAAACTATTGCTCAGAACAATTATCTCTCATAACAGGAGAAAGAAAAACAATTCGTGACAAATATCAGGTGTTTTTATGTGGGGTGGAGAGGTCTGAGAAGGAAGGTTGGAGTTCAAAAGCATAGGCAGTCTGACTCAAAGTACTTTATTAAAATCCCCCAAATAGGGTTGGCTGTAGCTTTAACAGGGGCAATGAGAAGGGAGGGGGAACGAGGGTGGTCTGCCCTAATTGGAAGATTGTAGCTTGGGCAGTGGGAGAAAGGAGAGGAGAGGGAACCAAAGCACAGTTTTGTGATGCTATGGAACTCAGCAGCAGGAACTGGGAACCTGGTGAGCCAGGGCCTTGAGTCACATGACTGGAGGGGTCAGGGGCCTTGCCTGTAAGGGATGTGGATAGAGTGAATGTGGAAAGAAAGAGAATGAGAAAGGAAGGGAGAAAAAAATGAAAGAGATGATGCTATGCACCTGAGTATGAAAAGTATGGATCTGTAAGATGGGAGAGGAGTAGAGAAATAAAGGGTATATATATATATATATATTCTGTGGTGAAGTCTTGGGGCAGAAGGACAGAAAACAGAGAAAGGCTTGTGTTGGCAGGGATTGTAAGCCCCTTGGGGCAGGGCATGGTGGACAGACTAGGAGGAAGGAGCTGACCAATGAGAGGAGCTGGTGGAGGTCTGAGCTCCAGGAGATAGGCTTTCTGGGTCTTGAGTGTGTGTGTGTGTGTGTGTGTGTGTGTGTTTTGGTGGGGGTGCCCTTTGAAGAAATCTCCAATTTGGGAGTGGGAGAAATTTCTGACACTGATAATAAAACAGGTTAAAGGAATTTATGACACAACCTATGGGATACTGTGAAGGCAGCCCTAGTAGGGAAGTTTATAGCTTTAAAGGCTTTTATAACAAAAACAGAAATAAATAAATAAATAAATAAAAAGATGTGCATGAAGGCTGGAATAACAACAAAACAAATTTAAAATTTTGATGTGATTTTAACACATTTTGCATATGAGTATTATGTATTTTTACTATGTATTGTGTAAAAATATGTAGTATGTAGGTGACTACTGTGTAATTTTTCTTTCAGATCGTTTTCATGGTGAAGGTAATTCTGAACTGCTGTACAATGACTAGAAGAGTGTATGTCCAAGCCTTGCCACTCATTGTTAGTCCTGTGGTTTCTAAAAAGCAACTTACAGTCTTAAGAAACGGAGGGCTTCTTTAACAGAGAAAAATAGCCTCTGAATGTGACCTTGACCTGTGAGAGATATAGTCTTTTTCCTTGGCTTATCAGGACTTGAATATGTTGATTGAGCACTTTTAACTTACTTGGTCCTCTAGTAACTTTTTGAGAAAGATACTATTCTTTCCTTTCAATGAAGTGTTCAGAGGTGCAATGCAACCTGAGCAAAGTCACATAGTTGTTGACTGTCAGAGCTGGCATTTGCATCCACACAGTCTGATTCTAGAACTCAATTCATTAAAAATAAGCACATTTCCAAGGTATAGGCAGAGATGCAAATATATGTGTCCTGTTAAAGAGAAGCCAGAGAACAATCAGTACATTCATTTACCCGAGTCCTCATTTGTAACAGGGGAAAAGCCAATAGATGCTGCTTTGTTCCCCAGCCTGTAATCTTCCACAAAGATTGAAAAGCTCCGTCAAATCAGAAATCATATGCACTTAATTGAGCTTTATTGCTAGCCCCTGGACAGACTTTAGAACCCTAGGAATTAGCCTACTTACATGTAGAATGAATGAGAAAGTTGAGAGAAGAGAAACACCTATAAAAAAATAATTCTCCTCATGTGCCTCTCATTTTTGTGAGATTTTTTTGGAAAAAACATTTCCACTATTCTTGTAGAAGTATGCATTGTCTCGAGAGCAGTTTTTATTGTAAAGTGAGAATACCAAAAACACTCAATGTTTATTGAGTGATTTTTAAATGAGGCCCTTGAAAGCCAAAATTGGAATGACAGCTTTGAGAAAAAAAAACATTGTTGATGAAAAAAATAAAGCTCAAGCATAATTGATTTTCCTACAACACTGAGTATAAAAAATTTAATGTCCTTTCAAAGTTGAGTTGTTGGGATAGTCTTCAGAACTAAACTAAGACAGAAGAAGCAAAAATGCAAGCATGGGTGTAGGTGGTGGTAGCCTCATCATATTCAGAACCTGTGCAATTAGAATTCTAGTCTGAAAAAAATAAAGCCAGGGCATAAGGAAGTAGAGAAAAGAAAGTGGGGAGGTGAGAGGGAAGAAGTTATGGAGGTTAGGAAGGGTGGGAGTAGCATTCAAAGAACTTGATGGAGTCACATATGTGAAATGTTTCTTGTGTAGATCAGAAACACCAAATGTGTTTTCCGATCCAACCATCCCTCAAAATTCCATGTATGGTAATTTTTGTAATTCTCACATAGATATGTAATAGAGCAATTGAAGAACATCAAACACAGATGGGTAAATCCTAAAAGCAGCCAAAAGGAAAACTTGAACATTGACAGCTGATATCTTCAAAGCAACTTTGGAAACCAAGAAAATAAAGTGAAGTGATATCTTCAATATGCTTAAAAAAATAACTGTCAAGTTAGAATTCTAAATTTACCAAGAAAACTTACAAAAAGGCCAATAATGTATCATTCTTTCCAACAGCTCTACAGAATACCCTTTAAATAAAGTAAAAGTTATGCTGGTCTCCGGTTCAAGATGGCTGACTAGCAGATATGCCACATCCCTTGGGAAACAAGAGTCAGGGTTTTCAGCGGGGATTCATGTTGTGGACACAAGCTGTAGTCACGCTCTGAGCTCCAGACACCTCCCGGCACAGGATTCTCACCACTAGAAGCCTCCATTGAGGACCAGTGCTTGCTGGAGGCAGTGAGTCGTCAGGAGCCGGCGGGCCAGAGAAGTCTAAGCCTGCTGGCCACCAGAGGCTTTCCCTCGGTCTCTGCTGGCTTCCCCTCGGCCTCTACTGGCTTCCCCTGGGCTCCTTCCCTGTCCCTCCCACCCTCTGCGTGTTCCACGGGTTGATCCCGTCCCTGCTGGGCCCTTGCATGTCTCTTATTTTAAACTTTTTTTTTTCTCTCTTGCTCTTACGTAACCCCTCCCCCCATCCTCCAGGTCTCCAGCACATCTGCCCCGCCCCTCCAGGCCCTTGCTAATCCATTTCCTTGCTTACTTTTTAAAAATGTTTGTTTGTTTTGTTTTGTTTTGTTTTGTTTTTGGCATGCCGACCAGGAACTGGGCTCTTATATAGCCTCTCTCCACAGCCTCCGGGTCTCTAGTGTGTCTGCCCCGCCCATCCAGGCCCTTGCTGATCTATTTCCTTCTTACTTTTTTTTTCCACCAACCAGGACCTGCCCGGCCCCTCCCTTCAGGTTTTTTGCTAGTCTATTTTCTTGTTTACTCCCTTATTTTATTTTATTTTAATTTTTCTTTTTCCTCTTTTTTTCTCTTCCCTTTTCATTTTCTTCCCTCCTTTGTGGTACTTTCTGCCCACTGAACCCTGAGGCTTCCTTGAGCCCTTACCCCTGTGGTTTTCCCTGCCTGTCTACCCCCTCAGTTTCCCCAACCACAGCTCCACATGGTACCCCTGCCCACCGATTCTGCGTAATCCCCAAGCACTGGTCCCTGAGGTATCCTCAAGCTCTAGGTCCTGCGGTTTTCCCACCTGACCGCCAGCTCCTGTGGTCTTCCCGCAACCTGGTTCCCATGGTTTCCCCATAGGATAAATATTCCCTGGGCAGCAGTGACAGGCAGCTGACCCCTACCCCATGGTACCTAACCCTCGAGGGTTTCAGCACCCCCTAGCAGGTTACATAGGACCTGAGACCCCACCCTCTGCCTACTTAGTCCCCACAGCCCCACACCTTCCTCTAACAGGGTACCCCCAGTATCACCATCAAAGTCCAGCCAGTGATCTGAGGACACACACACTCACAAATTAAACAAGTGAGTACCCAACCCTACCTGTGGAGTCCAGTGTACTCCCAGAACACACTAGCAAAGTGAAATCAAATCAAAGGCATCCCACCAATCACCTCAACTGGAATCTAAATGGGCAGACCTCAACACAAGAATATATCACCAGCTGAGGAAATCACGCCAAATGGCAACAACAATGCCACTAAAGAGAATGAGCAGAGGCAGGCCCAGGAAGACAAGACACTAAACCCTGTTCATACTGGCACAGATCTTGAGGAGTTCTTAATGTCAGTCATGCAAGAAAATATGGAATAACATATTGAAAGAGTACAAAGTCAGCTCATTAGATTTGCCACCAGGCTTAATATAATTGAGGAGAACATAATGGACTTCAGAAGAGACATATCAGAACTAAAGACAAACCAACAAACTGAAGGTATCAAAAACCAGCTTTCCAAATTAACTGAATACATTTGCAAATATAAGAATGACTGTCAGGAAGAAGTAATTAAACCAAACCTTGAAATGAAAACACATCTCAACAGGATGATAGAAGCAACCCTAAAAGAAGTTGCAGAAAACAAAAACCATATTGAAATAATAAGAATGTCTCTAGAATCTCTTACCAACAGGATTAATCACTGGGAAAACAGAACCTTGGACATGAAAGACAGAAGAGAGGAGATTTCGTGGGAAATCAGAACCTTGACAAAATTTAAAAGAGCAAGTGAACAAGACTCAAGGGAAATGTTGGATACCATAAAAAGACCTAATCTCAGGATCATGGGGATTCCGGAAGGAGAAGAAAACTAAACGAGGGGCATATATTTTCAACAGAATTATTCAAGAAAACTTTCCATATTTGGCAAGAGATAGTCCTGTACATCTAAAAGAGATACAGAGGACTCCAAACAAATTGGACCAAAGGAGGAACACCCAAAGACATATCTTAGTTACAATGTCAAACATTGAGGAAAAAGAGAGAGTCCTTAGAGCAACAAGAGAAAGGAAATTCACCTATAAAGGAAAACCCATCAGAATCACCTCAGACTTCTACAGAGAAACTTTAAAAGCCAGGAGAGCTTGTAACAAAGCAATTCTAGGCCTAAAGAAGAATGGATTCCAACCTAGACTACTCTACCCAGCAAAGTTATACATCATAATTGATGGAGGAATTAAAATATTCCACGAGACTAATCAACTTTACAAATACTTGAACACAAAGCCAAGCCTTCAGAAGATATTCCATGAGATATCACGTGTAGAAGAGACAAACATCCGACCTCAGGAAAGGAACAGAGAACAAGCAAGGTAACACCAAAGAGATAACAACAACAGCTCAGATACCAACCTCCATATTCTCTCCAACATGGCAGGGTTTAAAGCAAACCTCACAGTTATAACTTTAAATGTAAATGGACTCAACTCTCATATAAAAAGACACAGGATCGCAAATTGGATCAGGAAAAAGGCAACCCTTCCATCTGTTGCTTTCAAGAAACACACCGTATTGCTAAAGACAGCAACCTAATGAGAGTAAAAGGGTGGAAAACAATTTTCCAGGCTAGTGGGAATAATAAAAAGCAGGTGTAGCTATGCTAATATCTGACAAAATAGACTTTAAACCAACAGCAATAAAAAAGGACTATGATGGTCACTTCCTACTCGTCAAGGGAATGATACAACAAGAAGACATCACTATAGTAAATATGTATGCACCAAATGCAAGGGCCTCTCAGTTCATTAAGCAAAAATTACTCAAAAGCAAAGCAGATATAGATGTCAACACCATCATTCATAGTAGGAGACTTTAACACTCCACTGTCATCAATAAACAGATCATCTAAACAAAAGACAAGCAGGGAAATAAAGTTGCTAAATAGCACCATAGACAAACTAGGGATAACAGACATTTACAGAACATTCCATCCCAAGGACACAGATTACACATTCTTCTTTGCACCACATAGAACCTTTTCTAAAATTGACTGTGTACTGGGCCATAATTCATCCCTCAACAAATTCAGAAAGATAAATGTAATCCCCTGCATCATATCAGACCACAACGCATTAAAGCTAGAAATTAACAACAGAAGAGGATCTAAAAATTTCAACAGATATTGGCGACTGAAGAACTCGCTCCTGAACAATGAATGGGTCAAACAAGAAATCAGACTGGAAATCCAGAATTTCCTAGAAGCAAATGATAATGAGGACAAAACCTTTCAGAACTTGTGGGACACAATGAAGGCAGTCCTAAGGGGGAAATTCATTGCACTAAATGCCTTCATAACAAAGACAGAGAGGTCTCAAATCAACAAACTATCCTCCTACCTAAGGTCATTAGAACAGATGGAAAAACCCAACCATAGGAGCTCAAGATGCAAGGAAATAATTAAGATCAGAGCTGAGATTAATGACTTGGAAACAAAGAAAACAACTTAAAAAATAGACAAATCAAAGAGTTTTTTTTTTTTTTTGAAAAAGTCAATAAGATTGACAAACCCCTGGCCAACTTAATCAAATGAAAACTGAGAAGGCCCAAATTAACAAAATAAAAAATGACAAGGGTGAGATCACAACAGATCCTGAAGAGATTGGAAGTATCATCAGGTCATACTTCCAAAACCTCTACTCCACAAAATTACAGAACCTGGACAAATTCCTGGACACCTACCAACTACCAAAGCTCAGACCGGAGCAGATAAAGATCCTAAACAATCTGATAACAATCATAGAGATTGAATCAGTAATCAAGAACCTCCCCAAACGGAAAAGCCCAGGTCCAGATGGTTTCTCAGCTGAATTCTACCAAACCTTCATCATAGAACTGAAACCTCTCTTTTTGAAGCTTGTCAGGGGCATATAAAAAGAGGATAGGCTCCCAAACTCCTTTTATGAAGCTATCATTTCCCTAATTCCCAAACCAGGCAAGGATGTAACAAGAAAACTACAGACCCATATACCTGTTGAACTTGGATGCAAAAATCCTAAACAAAGTCCTAGCAAACCGAATATAAACCCACATCAAGATTATAATTCACCCTGATCAAGTCGGCTTCATCCCAGGGATGCAGGGACGAACAAGAGACCCATAGCCACAGCCATTCAATCAACACAGGATAAGCCAGGGTGTCAGAAACCAACAATTTTTGTTACAAAAACCCCTAAAATCACAACATTAAAGCAGCCTTAATACTCACCCACCACGACTCAGGGAACTGTGTGGAAGAGGGGGCGGAAAGATTGTGAGAGCAGTGGTGGGGGAGACTATCCAGAGGCATGGCACCCCTCAATAACAACACACTTGGGCCAGGAGAACCGGGCTGAGCATTAGGCTACCCATGGTCCCCTGCCACAAGGACTGATCCAGATGACCTATGGAGGAGGATATCCAGCTGATTGGGGATGGGAAGGGGGGAGCATTGGGGAATTGGGGATAACAACTCATTGTTTGCCCACTAAATAATGTAACTCATTATGGACAACAAATATATATTAGAAAAATTTTTTAAAAGTTATGCAGGTAATAAGGTATGAAAAGCAACCCCTCAAAAAAAAATAAACATGTGGACCCATCTGAACACACCAGAAAACTATGAAATGCTCATTATTTGGATTCTTTGGTGATTGATTTTTAGTTTGAAAATAGCATTTGTGATTTCTTTGGTCTCATCAGAGGTGTCTTGCTTTTCTCTTGTATCTGTTACAGATTACAAAGCCTTAGTGACTTCAGGTCACACAATTTTTTAAAGGTAAAGTTCTTTTGGCTAGACTTAGAAAGTGCAGAATGATTCTCCTCTTAAAGCTCCATGGAAAGACATAGGGAAGAGCATTTCCTGCTTTTTTCTAGCTGGAGGCTCCTGTCTAGAAGTCTAGAGGTCATCTGTTTTCCTTGTGACTCACTCATCCTTCTTCAAACCAGCAAAACTGGAAACTCTTTCTCATACCATTTCTGGTTCTCCCTCCTCTACTTCTGAGGACTCTGAATGAACACATCTAGAACATTCTTGGCTTTTCAAAGTCAACTGGTTAGCAATCTTAATTCCCTGTCTAACCTTATATCCTCTTTGCCAGGTAAAGTCTCACATTCATTTTCTAGGGACTACTGTATGCATTGCCTTGTCCAGTATTCTGCTAGGACAATAGGCTTTTTATTCACTACACTAGATTTTATTATAAAGTAACCAATGTAGAGTCAACCATAGTTTAAATATTAAAATAAACCTTACTAACAAATTCAATTTTAACTCACAAAATACTAACCTTTAAACTGAAAAATAAAACTCTTTTGTTACTATTCTTTAAAGGTAAGAATCTGTTTACCCTATGGTCCAACTATTCCACTTGGGTATTTATGCAAGAGGAGTGAAAGTGTATGTTTACAAAAGACTTGTCTATGGACATTTATAACAGCTTTATTTATGATATCCAAGAGCTGGAAGCAACTCATATATCCATAAATAAAAATATAAATAAAATGTGATAGCGGGGTGTGGTGGCACACGCCTTTAATCTCAGCACTCGGGAGGCAGAGATAGGAGGATCACTGTGAGTTCAAAGCCACCCTGAGACTACATAGGGAATTCCAGGTAAGCTTGGACTAGAATGAGACCCTACCTCGAAAAACCATAATAATAATAATAATAATAATAATAATAAATAAATAAATAATATGTGATATATTCACAAAAAATGGGCTGTTCAAGTATTCAATGACATGGTTGAGTCACAAAGGTATGTTGGATGAAATAAGGCACATTGATGATTATTTATTTAATTTATATTAAGTATATGAATAATTCATATTATATGAGACCATATAATATGCTTCAGTTTCATGAAGTTCTATGACAGCCATCATGAGACATGATAGCTTGCATAGAAAATACAATGCCCAGAGTTTAGTCCCTAGAACCACAAGCAATCATAATGATAAACAATGCTTGATAGAAATGGAATGCTTTGGGTGTAGCGGACATGGGAAAGTTACTGGAAAGCGACCTCAGTAAATTTTGGGAGTCTTTGTATATTGGTTACATTACACCAGCAGGCAATTTACAAAGCCTATTGAGAGTAAGAATTGTGCACCTTGAACAACATGCAGAAGCTTCTTCATTACTATCCAAGAGCATGCTGTTAACTTCAAACTCCATCTCTCCTGCATTCTTCCCTTCAGTTCCTTGGCTTTAAAATTTCTCCCCAGGTGTTTTGACAGTGTATAAATTCATATTTAAGGCATCAATAAAAATACCCATTGAATATAGAATGAAAATAAATGAACTACTCATGTACTCAACATGAGCCAAACATATATTATCCAAATATGAGCCTCTTTCACAGAAGGGTGATTATGTTCAGAGAACAAATGCCCTTTCTTTTTTATCTTAGGATAATTATTTATATATTCCTCTTCCAAATTTCAACTCTAAAATGCATATTAAAATCCAATATGTTGCAGGAGAGCATTACTGCAGGCTGGCTGCCATTTAAAAGGTATGTAGCCATTTCCCATTAATTAGAATGAAATAAGATCAAATAGTAACAGCCTAATTCATGATAATTTCAGTTCATATAATTGATATCATCAAACAAATGAATTCTACAATAATGGAATATTCCCAATTAGAGTTTCTTCAACCTTATTTACATTCCATTTTCTCTTATAAAAAATTAAATTCAATCAATTTTATTTACTCCAAATAGATCTGTGAGATACTCAGACTAATTCAGTAAGTGGAGCAAAATTATGTATGGTAGGACATCTTAAATTCATAGTAAAACTAGCTAAACTTCAAATTGCAAGTAGCTTTCCAGAGGTATTTCAATATTATATACTCATGTTTTCTGCATGAAAATCTTTTCCATTGGGATTTAAATAAGCTAAATACTTTAAATGTCAAATTATTCTGATAAATTAGTGGAACATCATCTTTATTAGATTGTTTTAAACAAGAGAAGTATGTTGGCTCTGATGATTATCTCACTAATTTCAAAATGGTATTTTTCCAAAAATAAATGCTAACCTTTAGAGCTTTGTTTTTATATTTTGCCATTTTAAAATATTTAACATTATTTGAAGCCATATATTTTTCAAAATTGAAATTAACTTTTAATATGTAGATAGATGATGGATAGATAGATAGATAGATAGATTGATTGATTGATTGATTGATTGATTGATTGATTGATAATGCCTAATATAACAATAAGACATTATAAAAAAGTCAATTTAGGGGACTCAAATTTTCCTCCATGTGTCAGAATACATTAAATCAAATTATGACCACAAACACTTATGACAAATGAGTTTCTTCTTTTTCAGCTGTAGAATAAAACTAAAAAAAGTCTTAAAATCTGATGTTCTCCTGCATATTTGTACGACCTTTCAACAGAAAAGACAGTTTGTATACACTGAGAGCTCAATATATTTGCTGCAGTAAGGTGAATTCACATTGCCATCCATAGAAGTATGTATTTTAATTTATGCTAAATTTAAAAACATTAAAATGTAATCTGCACATTGTGGGGGTGTTATTCTTATTATGCTCGAGAAATGATACTGAGTCCCTCAGAGAAATGCAAAATCCATCTGTTTTCTTTACTACCCAATATGAAACCATTTGCAGTCTTTTCTACCTCTGCACAAATCTTGTTTGGCAGACCAGGAATTGGCTCCTATTTAAAAAGATGCAGTCTCTGTCCAGACCAAAAAAAAAAGTTTAAATTTGAACATATAATAGAAAGGCTTACTTAATCAATTTTACTGTTAACACAATTTTCCCTAGGATTTAAAAGCATTTTTTAGACGAGATCGGGCCCATTCAGGGTGGTATGGCCATAGACTAAAAGCATTTTTAAATTACCTAATAGGCACCACATATTTTTTGTTAATTAAATTTTGGGGAGAAACTAGGATCTAGGGTCATAATTCATGGACAGCCTGATGGAATCAGTCACATTCTATTTGGAAAAGTCATTGATCCATAAATTAACCACAGAGTACTTCACAGGATTGAGACAGCCATTACAGGTCACCTTCCAATGGCTATGGTGAGAGCTTGAATAAGATGTAGCCCATAAACTCTTAGTCTAGAGTTGGTCTCATTTAGGGAGGCGAAACCTTGTGGGAGGAAGTATGTTCATGGGGGACAGGCTCTGGGGTGTTATAACCAGCTCTCTTTTGCCAGAGCTCAGCTCATCCAATTGCCACTACCTCCCGTCTGCTGTCACAAGAAGTGAAGTCCAGCCTCTGCCTTTTCCCACCATCATGAAGCTTCCTCTCAAGACGATAAGCCCAAATCAGACTTTTCCTCCCTTCAGTGCTCCTGGTTGGGTGTTTGGTCCCAGCAATGCAAAAGTAACTACAATACAGATGTAATTCTATGATTATGCTCTCTTACTTTTCTTCATTATCTGGCACACCTAAGAGAACACCTGCTTATAGAGTTATAAAGCATTGCAATCAGTAGCTTCCTATCCTTTCTGTCATTTTATGAATCTTGCTGTTTTGATGGTGTCCACTCTTCCACTTTTTCATGGTATGTTTATCTGTCTTCCTAACAGGGTAACTGTCTTTACAACTGGGTCTTCCTCCTGTATCTTTGCTAATATATTTTAATGTCTCCATTGCTCATCTGTATTGTTCAATTTCAACATGATTTCCATTCTTTAATCTTGGCATGTGCCCACCATTCTTGATCTTTTACCTCCTTCCACCCTTAATAACCCTGTTGGGACCTCTGCATATTGGGTAGTTTCATCCGAGATCACTTACTCTGGATAAATAGGAAAGATGCAAGGAGGTATCAGCTTAAATTCCTAAAGAGCCTAGAGGCCCAATATTTACAAGTCAAATATAAACATAAACTGTAGAATCAAAACAAATTTCCAGAGAATAAACAGGCTAAGCAAAGAGTCAGAGAATAAGTAAATAAAAAGAAAGAAAGCAGATCCTTTGCCTTCAGCTTTTAATATTGGTTTAATCAAATGACTACTGTATCATGTATAGGTCTACATCAGTTCTGTTTGATCAACCTTTCTGCTCTTAAGTTCTAGAAGTGTATGTACTTTATTCTTTATTAATCATCCTGCCTGAACTTGAGAAAGATCATTAAAGAAATGCATATTCATACTTCCCTCACTGTGGACACCAATGATGGCATATTTGGGCTGGCACCCTCATGTGTGTGTGGGCACTCACATTACCCCCAGATTACCCTCAGTTCCTCCTCCTTTGGGTCCCAGCGATTGGCCATTAGACTAGGCCCTGAGCATGAGTGTGGGAGACTCAGATTCCATGTAGCACCTCCTAGTTATTAAACCACAGATGCTGAACATGAATTTGAATCTGAGGATTGCTCCATGGGAGAGAATACATACCTACTCCAGAAATTCTAGTCAAAAGTCCATGGCTGAGAAACTCATAGGCCATAGTGTAGGAAGCTTCTATTCTTGTGAGAAATAAATATGTTGAGCCCATAGATTAATGCTACTCTCAATTTTGGTCAGAGACGTTACATTTTGCAGATAATGATGAATACTGAGGATACTAAAAATTTGTCACAGTACTGAGAACAACTGTTTAGTGTTGAGCACTAAATGAGACATGACTATTGTGCCCTCTAGAGATCAGGGAACATTGTGGAAGAGATGGAAGGGAGAATTCAAGGGTCAGAGAAAAAGGAGGAGGAGTACTTTGGGACATGAACCTCTGGACATACATTGAACATTGCATTCATGGCCTCATGGGGGTCGTCATTATTTTCACAAGATCTATAAAATATTCAGCCCATTGACATTTTGACATGGGTGATGGAAGAGGGCAAAAAAATAAATGACATCGTCATAGAGAAAGAACTGTTTGAAAAGAACAAGGGAATGAGTGGATGGGGGACTAGAGAGGGGAGAGGAAAGAAGGTAATGGGGGATTGTGATCATATTAAATTATGTTCGTGTATGATATTTTCAACAAAGAAGTTAATGAAAATAAACCCCCATCCTCAACACATACATGATATAAAAATTAAATTTCTTAACAGAAACAGCAACAAAATATCACGGTGTAACTGAGATAATCGTGATGATGTCTATTTTGTAATCTCTGATTATTTAATTGTACTTCCTTCCTTTTATTATATTTTATATTTTGGTACTTTCATGCTTGTATACAATGTCTTTTGTTTTCTCTCCCCTAGCCTTATCTTTATTACATCCTTTCTCCTTCACATTTAGTCCCCATCCTAGATACATGTCTATTTTTTTTTGAACCACTGTGTTAAATTAAGGGTGCTTACATGATCATGAGAAGTTGGTTATTTACTGGGGGATGGGCAGATCAATACTGGCTAAATCACTGATAAACATGCACTCATAGGTTGCTACACTGGGAGGTGGAGCATCAAATGAACCCTTCTCCAGTGCATTTTGAAATATCGATAGGTTCAGTTTTGTGCAGGAAACCCTATCTGTTGTTGTGAGTTCATAAGTGTAAACATCACGTTATATGAAGAAGAAAGTATTCTGCAACCTCTCTTCTCTTCACCCTTTTCCTCTTATATTCTTTCTGCCTTCTCTTCCATGAAGTTCTGTGGTCATTGTACACAGTGCTTTAGATATCGTACATAGGACTGAGCACATCATGGTCACTTGTTCTTGGTAACTTTGCCAGATATGCGTCTATGCATTAACCTCTGCTCTTTCCTCACAGAAACTTCTTTGCTCAAAGACTCAAGCAGGGCCAATCTATTTGAACAAACAGATGTGTAAAAGGCATGTTGACATGCCATCCATTTTGCATAACCATGGTATGGGCCTCGATCTCTAGCTATATAATTTTGGTCAGGTTTACAGTAATAGGCATGATGTGCATATTTTGAGAGAAAGGAGAGTAAAGTTGAATGGAAAAAAGTCCTTGTTTATAACCTGGTGCTATTGAGTGATGACTGACTGTGAAGGGTAAATGCACTACCATGAGGCATAGTGAAGCTACCTGCATTTGAGGGGAGCAGCCTTATCAAGAGTTAAATGCACAGCCTTCTGTTCTATAACTCAAAAGTGTTAGCATTTCATGCATGTTCTAAAAAGAATCTGAGAATATTCTTTGTCCAAGGCTCTAAGATATTATCATGAAATTATTTTCTTGAGATATATCTGCTTTTAAGGCTCTTAGAATTATAAACTTCCATCTAAGGTCCGCCTTCAATGTATCCCATAGTCTTTGCTATTCTGTGCTTTCCTTTGATTCTAGGATTTTTTAAATATCCTCCCTAAATTACCTATTCATCGTTCAATGGTGTATTGTTTAATATCCATGAGCTTGTGTATGGTCTGTTCTATAGTTTCTCTGGCTGTTGACCACTTGTTTCACTCCACTGTGATCATACAGAATCCAAGGAATTATTTCAATTGTCATGTATGTGTGGAGACTTGCCTTATGTCCTAATGTATAACCGATGATAAAGTTCCCTGTGCCGATGAAAAGAATGTGTGTTCTGCAGCATTTAGATGGAATCATCTGCAGATGCCTGTTAGGTCCATTTGTTCTATGATGCCATTTAATCCAGATGCTTCTTTATTTTTTCATCCAAATGAACTGTCATTAGGTGACAGTAGGGTTTTGAAGTTGCCCACTACTATTGTGCTGGGATTCATCTGTGACTTTCCATCTCTAGGGGTCTATTCAATGAAATTGGGTCACATACTTGTTTAGAATTGTAACATTCTTGTATTAGGTTGTTGCCTTAATCTGCAAAAATAATAATAATAATCTGCCTGCTTAGTCTCCTCTAATGTTGTTTCGAAGTCTGTCTTGTCAGATATTGGAAGGAATGGTGGTACCTGCTTCTTTCCTAGTCTCATTGGTTTAAAATACCATTTCCATCCATTCACCCCTAGAGTAGTATGCATATTTTTTATTTATTTTTTTTTTGGTGAGGTTTGTTTCTTGGAGGCAATTAAATGGAAACGTTGTGCTTTTAATACATTCTACTTTTGATTGAGGACTTTAGACCATGTATATTCAGGGGTATTATCGAAAGTTGAGTATTAATTCCTGTCATTCTTATTCGTAGTACTTGCTATTTTTCTATTTCTCACTTACATCAATTATTTTAAATTTATTCTTTTCTATGGCTTCTTGAGTGTCTTTTTACTTCTATTCAGTCCAAGGGATTCTAAAAGTGCTAGCTGCTTTTAAACTGACTTAAGAGATCATGGATGCCTCTAGCCTGTTTTGTCATGGAAAGTTGTTCTTTCTCCTTCATGACAGATAGCTTTGCTGGTTGTAGTGGTCTGCTTTGGCAGCTGCTGTCTTTCACAGCTCGAAGTGCATCAATCATCCCATGTTCTCTTGGCTTTTGCAGTTTCTGTTAAGAAATATGTTGTTATTTTGATGACCCTGCCTTTAGAAGTGATTCCTGCCAGCAATATACTGTCTTTGTTTACTTAGTAGCTTAATTATAATATGACAAAAGGAGGCTCATTTCCGTATGGTCTACTTGATGTTTTAAATACTTCCTGTATTTGTACTGGTATCTCTTTTCCTTAATTTGGGAAATTTTCTTCCATGGTTTTGTTAAAAAAATATGAACTATGCCTTTAGACTTGTTTCTTATTCTATGCACAGAATTCTTCTTATTTTAACTTTACTTATTTGCAAGCAGAAAGAGGAGAGAGAGAGAGAGAAAGAGAGAGAGAGAGAATGAGAATGGATGCACTGGGAATAGGGCCACTGCAAATGAACTCCAAACACACATCACTATGTGCATCTGGCTTTATGTGGGTACTGCAGAATCAAACCTAGGCTGTCAGGCTTTGCAAGCAAGTGTCTTTAACCACTGAACCATATCTCCCTCCAG
Source organism: Zapus hudsonius (assembly GCA_004024765.1). Lineage (NCBI taxonomy): Eukaryota > Metazoa > Chordata > Mammalia > Rodentia > Dipodidae > Zapus > Zapus hudsonius. Next base: position 61,739 of record PVHP010003542.1, read on the forward strand.
TCCTGCACAGAATTCTTGGGATACTGTTTCATAGTATCCCAAATGTAGTATTGAAATTTCCACTCACACCTTCTTAATTTATCTTTCTTCTCTGGAAAGGCTTGTTCCACCATCTTACCCAGAAGTCTAACCTGGTTTTTATCATGAATCATTGGATGCACATGTTCTTAAGGTCACAATGTCAAGGGCACACTCCCTTTCACAGAATCCTTTTCTAACTTGTTCCAGCTCCCGTGATTGCCCACATTCCTTCCTGAGCTTTGTGGTCTTGCTGTCCAGTCTCTGCCTCTGTCATCTTGTCCATTCTCTTTTGTCCCTGCTCTTACATTAGTTTTGTGAAATTTTAATTTATTTATTTATTAATTTGCAAACAGAGAGAGAGACAGAGGCAGAGACAGAGTGAGAGAGACACTGAGATAGTGAGAGGAAGGGGAGAGAGAATGGGCTTGCCAGGGCCTCTAGCCTCTGCAAACAAACTCCAGATTCATGCACCACTTTGTGCATCTGGCTTTATGTGAGTACTGAGGAATTGAACTCAGGTCCTTGGACTTTGCAATCAAGCCCCTTAACCATCTAACCACCTCTAGTCCCCTGCTCTTACTTTCTTTCTATCTCCTCTACTAGGAGAGTTCTCTGAGCCTTGAAGTGGGGCAAAGTTGCCAAGAAAATGTGACTATTGTGTACACAACTCTAAACAGAGCATCTGAATGCCTCCTTTAAAAGCCATGCAAATATATACTATGATCACTTGAACTTTTTCATTCATTTAGAAAACCTTGATAAGAGAGTTTTTTCCATGGAGCTTAATGTCAGCACACAAATGTATCCTAACAAAATCTCCAATTTTACTAGAAAAAAAAGAGGCCATGGAAATCTATTTCAAATGTTCACTTTAAAAGAACAAAAAATATTTCAATGACACTTTCATTTGAGGAATTTTGACTGGCATTCTCCTTTGAGTATGAGGATTCTTTGGAATCATTTATATTGAGTCATCCTTCACAGAGTAAATGACAAAGGATGACTTACTACAAACGAAACATCATCAATGTAAGATTAACTCTTCAGATAGTACACAAATGTAAATTGGGCAGCAATTGTGTGTAGTAGTTTTTATATGAGAGTCTTTTTATTATTCATCCCTGGGGAGTACTATGAGTAAATACTTCACTGGTGTTAGAATTCTAAAATCTAATAGGCTATGCACAAAATGATCAAATATATAGCTTACTTCATGATATGAAAATGGGGATAAGCATGTCTTGATATATAGATGAATGTTAGAGTGATCATATTCAACAGAGTTTCGGGTGTGTTGTAAACTGCAACATAAGGGAAATGAATACTGCACACGATTCTTTCTGGAAAATGATAAAAAGGACTTTGATTTCATAGTAAAGCACGTTTCTTGAGGCTCAGTTTAAAAGACCCAAGGTAGACAAAAGGCAAAGATGTGTAGGGAATACAAACAAGGCAAAATCTGCTTCAATCAAACAATCTTTAAGAGAGAAAGTGCAGTGCTACATCCACAGATGCAGGCGAAGGGTGAGCTATGTTCATTGCCGTCTCTCTTGTTTTCCAAGAGAAAGAAAGAGCTGCATTCTATAAAGCTGACAGCAGAAGTGTTGGAGAATTCGGTGCTTTTATCTTGAAAATAATATTGAAATTCTGCTTTACAGGAAAATCTGCACAAAGCTAAATTCAAAAGATTGTTGCTTCTTATTCTCTTGGAAACATTGTTCAGGCAGACCCTGGTAAGGAATAGCTTAGCCACCTGTAACTGCTTGGCTTGGGCAGTAAACACATGCCAATCCTCACAATGCACTTCTGGACAACGTAGGATCCCACCAGCACTGAGCTGCACCTACACACCAAGCAATGAGGTAGGTTTGTCTTCCCCTAGTGACCATTTCTTGTGATCATTTTTCCATTCAAATATGTTCTTATATGTATCCTTGACCAAAACTATAAGGCAACACAGCCTGGACTTGTTTTGAATGCATGTGCATTAAGGTAAACTGTCCTCTATTTGAGTTGTTAGGGAAAATCCATTATTTAACATCTTACATTAGATGCACCTCCCATTGAAGTATTGGTCAATGAAATCCCTGAAGTTTCCAAAACATTACAAGATATTGCTCTTGGTTTCCCACCAGAACTAGATGGTAAAGCTGTACTGTTGAGGATACCATATGCTTCAGTTGTGGAACTGAGCTGGAAGTCTCCTCCCTGCTGATTAGCTGTCAGTGTGTTAGAAAGTGCTATGTAGTCCGATAGGGGAGAAAAGTCATCAGCAGTCTTAACCATCAGTGGACCTGCAAACTGCGCAAAGTGGTCACTTAAATAAGATGTACCCATTTACACGAGTGCCATATCTGCTGTGGGGGTAACTGAGTGCCCCCTAATTCAATTTGAAGCTTGCTCCAGGGGAAGTAATTCATGCCTGGTACTGAACACTTAGTCAAAAGCCTATTATGGCTTTAGGGTCACAAGCCCAAGGGGAAAAGCTATTATTATTATTTGATTGCATGGGTATATTATGCCCACCAAATTTCCCTGTTTTTTTTCCCTATGCACATATACTAGTGTTGCTCTTGTTTTTGGTTGGAGAATTTTCTCTTTTCACATGGTGGTAATTACTGGAGAGACTCATAACTCATCACTGAGAAGTGACAGTTGAGTGTTCCACATTTAATGAGACATCTCAAGCATACCTTCCAGTAGCTGAGAGAAGATGGTGGAAGAGGTGGCAGAAAGAATGTAAGAGCCAAAGGAATATTTTCCAGGCATAAAATGGTCATTGTGTTCATGACCTCACAACAGCTGTAGTTACCTGCACAACACTGTTCTAATATGGGGCCCAACAGTAGGTACTCTGGGGTGATACAGGAGGGCAAAAAAGGCATCAATATAGAAAGGGAATTGTAGAGAAAGTCAGCAGAGGGGTAGGTGAACAAAGGATGATGGCTGGAGGGAATTAGGTAAGATTTTCAATAACAATTTTTGTTGTTTAAAAATAGAATCAGATGCATCATGGGAATGGAGAAGCACAGTAAGAAAAGGGTATATAACTCAGTGCTCTGGATCAAAATCGAGAGCTGTCAAACCATGTCACTAGCAACTGACCCCTCCTTCAGGTGGATGCCTTACAAAGAAGCCCCAGGCACTAAGCAGGCCCTTGAGTCCTTTCCCTCTCAAGTGGCCCACTGCCCCTCTTGGCAGTGTACTAACACTCTGCTCTTAATAATGTTTCTTTATGCTTTATTTTTTGTGTATTTACTTGTTCCAATTCTTGGAATAGGCACATAGAACCTGGAAACATCCACATACCACTGGTAGGTTTTGATTAAATATTTCTTCTGCAGCAACTACCCTGTATATTTTTTGACTAAGAACAATTGAAGGAAAATGAGAGTTCACTGGTCATAGCATAGTTTTAAAGTTCTTATCACACTTATTCACAAAGTGTTAACAGCTTGGCCTTGCATTAAATGTACAGTGCTCATTACAAGGAAGAGAGAAATGTATTTTCTATATTTCTAAATTCCCAGGAAATAAGACCACACGGATATCTTCATCCCTTCTGTTACATCTCAGAAAGTTTAGGTCATTTCCACACTGGTATCTTAAAAGCAAGCTGCACTTGGCTGGAATATAAGTATCTCACAAAACTAGAGCATCTGGTCTCCCCAAGGACAGGCAGACGCCCACCCACAACAGGAGGCCTTTCTGTCACTTTTCCGCTTCTTAGATCTTTGTACATGTTAGCTTGTGAGGGAATCAATTGCTCCCAAGTATATTTTGTCTGAAATGACACATTGCTTTGGAAACTCGGGCATTTAAAACTTTGAAAAAGGAGATGTCTCTCACCATTTCCTTTTTCTTCAATTTTGGTGACAGTTTGGCCACAAAATGGCCTGTAATATTTTGATGGGTTTCAGACATTGAAGGAATGCAGATGCCATGGCAACTAGTTGAGTTGAGGTTTAGTAAGGTGTGTGTGTGTGTGTGTGTGTGTGTGTGTGTGTGTGAACATGCTTGTACATATGGGTTTGAGGGTACTTGGAGAGAGGCTCTTTTTAACCCAATTACCCATTATTACTGATACTTGGAGGTGTTATTTTGTTTTATATAATCTGTAAACTCTAATTGCAGGCAATTCTGGTAATTCGAGTGTGACTTTCACAATTATCCCACTTTTGAAAACAATGACTGCCAACACTCATCCATGACCTACGGAATATGTGTAAATCTCTTTACACATTATCCTAGGATCTGTAAGAGCTCAATTATTAGAAGCTAGTCCTAGGCTTCTAGATGCACAGACAAGGAAACTGAAGCCCAACAAAGACCAACGACCCCAGGCTACAGAGCTGGTGCCTAGGTGAAGTCAGGATCAGAACCCAGCTGTGAGTTTTCACTATAGCATTCTGTCTCTTCAGTTTATCTAATTCTAATTCTTTCTAATGTTTCAGTATCTACATCTTCAGCGCTCTTCTCTGATTAACTTTGCACCCTGCTTGCTTTCTTCTTGACCTCCCATCTTCTTGCCTTCCATCTTGCCCTCTCTACCCTTCCTTCCTTCTCTTCTATCTTTTCTTCTTTCCGTAACCATATAAAGAGTTTTGTAAAGTCATCCATGTGCATATCAATTTATTAATTATTGGAAAAGAATTTCCAGGAAATTTTCTATTTGTTCATGGAGTTAGCTGGTCAGCTATGATATTGCTAGTGTCAGCATCTGCTTCGCTTATAACAATGGACATAATTTCCAAGTGTCCTTAATTACTTTGATGCCAATTAAGAGAAGACAATGGGAGAGGGAAAAAGAAACAAACTATAATTTGGTGACTCTCAATTCTATAATGGGAGTCAATTCTCATTGGCTGGAAATTGTGCATACAGCATTCTGTGAAGCAGCAAATGAGAAGTTCTATAGCAAGGAACCAGAAAGAAGGGTGGCAAATGCTGTCTAAATCTGTAAATGGTTCTGGTTTTCAAACAACAATAAAGTAGTATTTGGGCCAAATTTGAATGTACCAGCAAGCATTGATACCAGGATGTGCATGTGTCATGGTTTGATCCAGGTGTCCACCACAAACAAATGAATGTGTTCTGGGTAATCGATCCTCAGCTGATGGCAGTTTGGATTTTACAACCTCCATGGAGCTGTGTTGTTGGGGGCGGGCTTATGGGGGTTATAAGCCAGCTTCCCCTTGCCAGTGTTTGGCACACCTTCCTGCTGCTGTTTCCAGTTCTGTGGTGGAGGTGATGTCCAGTCCTCTGCTCATGCCATTGTTTTCCCTGCCAGGATGGAGTCTCCCCTCAAGTCTATAAACCAAATAAACCCATTCCTCCACAAGCTGCTTTTGTTTGGGTTCTTTCTGCACAGCAACTAGAAAGCTGACCGCAACAGCATGTTTCTAGCTTGTGTGGTATAATTATGTCATGATGCATGTGTGGTGCATGGACATGTGTATGCAGATGCAGGCATACTCTGTGCAGTGTGTGGAGGCCACAGAATGTCAGATGTCCCCTCTAGTGCTCATTGAGTTTTTTTCTTGAGATCAAGTCTTACTGATTACAGAGTTTGCTGTTTTCACTGCTCCAGTGATTCTGTGATCTCTGTACCCTAAAGGCAGGCAAGTGTGACAATGCCCAGCTGTTTATGTGTGTGCTGAGGAATTTAACTCATATATCTCAGGCCTAATCTGGTGCTCATGCTTACACAGGAAGCCCTCTAGGACACTCAGCCATCTCTCCAGCCCCCAAATAATGTCTTACTTAACCTCCTTTTCCTCAGCATTCCTTCTTTTTTCTCTCGTTCTTCTCATCTCTCGCCTTTTCTTCTTCCTTCTTTCCTTTCTTCTTCCTCCCATTTTTCTCACTCTTTCTTCTTATTACTATGTTTAGCAAACCACTTGAACTGTTTTAAGAAACAAGACATGACTAACATTTTAAACAGAGACTTAAAGGGAAGTTGAGAAAATTCTAAATTAAATAGAAATAAGACAATAAATGCATCCACAAATATATGTCACAGAATATATTTTCACAAAGTTATGCTGCCTTTCAATATGAATAGGTGGCATGCCTCTTGGGTTGATCTGTGAGGGCGATTCCAGGAAGGTTTGAAGGGTTGAGCAAGACTTTTCCCCAGAGTTGTTGGCCCTTCTGGCAGAGGGCTATGTACAAAGAATTTTCCAGAGAATACAGGGCTTTCAGTGTTACTTGCTGGTGTGTGTATCTATGTTGTTACATCCAACCTACCAGGATGCAGGAACCCAACTTCGTAGGACTTCCAATGTGGACTGAAGACAAGCAGTTCTCCAGGCCCTGATGGCCATATTGCCACTGCTGAAGCATGCGGTCTCATGGATGGAGCAGCTACTGTGTTCTCCATCTTCTTTCAAGCCTGCAGATAGTTACTGTTCAAATGCCCAGCCTGCATCCTGCTAATTGAATAAATCCCCTTTACAACACATTTCTATTCTATTGGTTCTGTACCTCTAAGAACCTTGACTAATACAGGCTGTGGTGCCAGAAGTGGCTCTACAGAAGCAGAATTGTAAGTATGAATTTTTCTAATGGGCATAGTGGTATCTGGAGCTGGTTCTCCGACTGTAATTCTACTGAAGATTCTCCTGGTAGCAAGCACATCACTGATAATCCACAGTGTGGACTAACTATTGACCTTGTACTGAATTTCATATTTTATCTTTGAATGGTTTAAGTGACTCACTAAGACAAATATATTTGATGACCATGATTCACCTCTTGTGAGGAGCAAGAAATTCAAAGTTTTGAATATTTATGGAAAAGTCATACATATAAGACCTTATCCTCCTGCCTTGACAACTAGTTAATTTGAAATTTAAGTTGTGTGTGTGTGTACATGATTGTGCATATTTGTTGGAGGGTACTTGGAGAGAGGCTTCTTTTAACACAACTATCTAATATTACTGGTAAATGATATTGTTATTTTGTTTTATGTTATTTGTAAACTCTAATTTCAGGAATTTCTGGGAATTCTAGTGTGACTTTCACAATTATCACACTTTTTAAAACAATGACTGCCAACAATCATCATGACTTATGAAAATGTGTAAATCACTTTATATATCATCCTAGAATCTGTAAGAGCTCAATAATTAGATGTGAGGCCTAGCATTCCAGATGCACCAACAAGGAAACTGAAGGGAAACAAGGTTCAATGATGGCACCCAAGCCCCAGAGCTGGTGCATGGCCTCAGCCTCCTGCTCCATGCCTTTCCTGCTACAAAGGGCTGCAACCTTGACCTGTAATCCCGAAACAAACCCTTGCTTTAGATATTTCTTGTCAGGTATTTATCACATCAACAAGAAAGTTACTACTAGAAAAGCCAAAGTAGTCATTGCACAGAGTAAAAATTCAACATATAATGAATTGCATTATTTTTTTTACAAAGGAACCAAAACTTAGACTCACACATAAGTTTTCTGTAAAGCCATTACATTTGAGAGCCAGATAACATTGCCAGAACAGCACATTTTATGGGTGATGGGAACTCTGTACCATCTTAAATTTTTTTCAGTTTAAATTGCACTTCAAGGTTTCATTCATATCCTGTAAAAATGATATAGTTAAGTGTTCAACTAGGAATGAATTATTCATTAATGCAGATAATGGTGTTAGTGTTCACCCAAGGAGATATAACAGCAGCATAAATATTTTCTTATGCCACATTAATTGTTAAGATTGAAAACAAACAAAAAGGCATTATGAAATGAAGTCTTTTTATGGTAACCTTCATCATGCTACCTAAGGATTTATAAAATTCTTGATCTTAATTATCATTGATATTGCAAGAATTATCATTTCATGAAAGTATAACAATAGCAGTTTTGAATTTTCATTTTGTTCTAGCATAAATTCTTCAGATAAAATGGTGGCACACACCTTTAATCCCAGCAGTCCAGAGGCAAAGGGAGGAGGATCACCGTGAGTTCAAGGCCACCCTAAGACTACACAATGAATTCTCGGTGAGCCTGGGCTAGAGCAAGACCCTACCTCAACCCCCACACACACACAAAAAAAAATAAATTTGTGAAAAACAAATTGGTGAAATTTTACATCATTAAACACAAAAGAATAGTATATTGTTACATGAGTAGTTAGTAGACATTCTTTGTTCTTAGTAATTTCAGTGCCAGTATTAAACTGTTACCTCTAAAAGAAGCTGACCTTTAAGTGGTGGCTTATAAATACATGAATTGAACTTTATAAGTACTAATATCACATAATAATTTCTTTAACAAAGATATCCTGATTGAAGCATACAAAATGCATCCATTCAAAGCATTATGATTTAATATCTAATATGTGCCAAAGAAAACAGACAGAATAGAGATAAATGTAACAAAATGTACAACCTTAAAATATGACAATGTATTTTGGGAAAATACATTAAAAACAGAGGAAATTCCAGGAGAAGGAACAGCTTCTGGGATTAGCCATGTAGCTCTTGGAGAGGCCGAGATATGAGTAATGAAAATCAGAGACAGAGTCAGGGAGGAACAGAAGGTGGGAAGGATGAAGAAAGAGAGAGAGAAAAAAAGAAAGAAAGAAAGAAAGAAGGAAGGAAGGAAGGAAGGAAGGAAGGAAGGAAGGAAGGAAGAAAGAAAGAAGGAAGGAAGGAAGGAAGGAAGGAAGGAAGGAAGAAAGAAGAAAGAAAGAAAGAAAGAAAGAAAGAAGGAAGGAAGGAAGGAAGGAAGAAAGAAGTAAGAAAGAAAGAAAGAAAGAAAGAAAGAAAGAAAGAAAGAAAGAATTCCAAGCAGACTTATAAGATCTTATTACTTAATTGTGGAAGTAACATTCTATAACTACTCTAGTGTTCTATTGCTGAGCTGGTGAAGGCCTCACTCCCAGGGAACAGCTTCACAAGGTGTGCATGCATGGAGATGCGGACATTAGGATCTATCTGAAAGGCTAATCATACTAATCTTGCAAAGATTATATTGCATCTAGCTATATCCGACTTTCCTGGACACATGGTAAAATATAAAGAAGGTAAATGTAGATTTAAAAATGGCCTACAAAAATCAAATCAACAGAGCAAATGCTCCGTAGCTAGAGACATCATCGGGAAAGTCTCATTCTGACTAGCTATTCCAAGGCAACGCAAGAGCCGGCTTTAGAAGAAATAGGATACATTCTGTTTTTTTCTTTAACACTTGAAGCCAAAAGGAAAGATAAAAGTTGTCTTTATAACTGCACACCCTGGGTTCATTGGTCTATGTCACTTTGAAGAAGTTCCTGCCATCTGAAGATTCTGAAGTTATTTTTTTGTTAAGGAAAATCACTTGTCTTTTTAAGGAAGCTCTTTGATAAAATAGGAAGAGAAGCATGTTTGGATTTAGGTGACTGAACTAAAACTGGCTCGATCTCTTACCAGCTGAGGTATATGATGTTGGACAATTCATTTGTCATTTTTACTTTCAGTTTTTGCAGGTAGACAATCGACAGAACAAGGTAAAGTGATTAGGTGTCGCAAATGAAGTTGGATGTGACAAAAGCTGTACTCTCTAAGAGGAGGTAGGGCACCAGGACTCATGGGCTGGAAAATAACGGGAGAGGTTGAGCCCAGATGCCCAGGTAAGCAGAATACAGAGCCAAGTAGGCTCTGGAGAGCATGATTGATGCCTCTACAGAGGCCAACTGGGCAGTGAGTCACGAATCCAAAGAGAACCAATTCCTCATGTCTTTTGCCAGCTTGGACTGGAAGGGACATAGCTTATTTGTAAATGATGGGGTTTGCTTAAAATGAGGATTGCATAGAAAGGGGAAAATGTAATCAAGGAAACATGATATTTCTGGGTATTAATGAGTAAGAAAATGTGATCCCTTGGGACCAATCATATCAACTGTTACATTTGAACAAAAGTTTTTAAAGCTGAAAGATGGTGTTGGCTGAGTTCTCTTGTGTCAAAAAAAAAAAAAATCCCTGTCTGTGTGCCCAGACAGCTGTTCACTTTTCCCATCTATGGCTCTAAATCACTTACATTTTACTGACTTAGACAAACTAAGAACCTGAAAAAAAAGTCACTTGAATAGTTATAGGCTAAATTAGCTATTTATCTTTAATAAATCTATACATCTTCTCACTGTGCCTTTATAGTTTCACAAGTCTCAGAATGGCCTTTATTTTACCTCCCCAAATATATGCTAAAAATTCTCAGGTTTAAGTTGGAAGTTTAATATTTTTTATGGACATCCTTCTATTAAAAAGATTTTCAGAAATGAGTCACTAATGTTAGACCTCCAGTTTTAGGAAGATAACCTGTTTTATTCTTTAACTTATTTATTGTTAATAGTTAGATACATTGTATGAGCAAGTCTTGTGAAGGTGCCCCCATTTCCCTGCCCACAAACTGCTGAGGGCCCTTCTCAGTGGGATTGCTGGAACAGTCCATGGGTAGGGAGTTATGAATTGGACAAGCAGTAGCCAATTTTTTTTGCTTTGTTTTGTTTTCTTTTGTTTTTTTTTCTTTGTGTTGTTGTTAAGGGGGTAATGTCTCTGGACATTCTCCCCCCCACCATGGATCTTATAATCTTTCCACCCCCTCTTCCTCAAAGTTCCCTGTGTCATGGTGGGTGAGTTTTAAGTCTGATTTACAACTGATATCTTAAGAATCTCTGGATTTCTGCTTTGGGCTTTGTTGGTCCTGAATGTGTGTCTCCATTACCCTTTCTTAGGTTATGGTACTTGCTGTACCATGCTCACGTCACCACTTCCTCTAAGGTTTCCTTTGGGCCCTAGATGATAAATTAGGAGTGGTTCATCTCCTGCCTGGATGTCAGCCATCATCCCATGTCCTGTTAGTGGAATTGGGAAGTCCACGGTTCTTGCTGCCTTCTGAAAAATACAAACAGAATCCCCATCTGAGAGTGAGATCAGTACAAGTTAAAAGAGACAAACTGTTATTTAGTGAGATTCAAATGGGTGTAGCCTTTCTGTAGACCCCTGGTTAGTGGGGGGGTTTCTCTTTGGAGTCCGGGTTCTTGGTCTCCAAAAGAATTTGCCATGGATCCCAGTTCCAGTTAAGGGTTCCTTGCCTCTGAGCTGATCTCTTAGCCAATCAGCAAACCATTGATTACTCGCCTAGGTTTAGTGCCACTATTGCACAGATGAGCACTTCTAGGCTTCCTGGTCTCTGCCATATAGCAGTGTCCTCAGTGTCCTCAATGCATTCAAGTAACACTGGACAGTGTTGTATTTAAATGTCCTCTGCTTTCTCTGAATATAATTGGCCAATTTCCCCTGGCAGCTCATGTAATGCCTTCCAGCCCTACACATGCTACCATATGGAAACTGGTTTCCTTTCTGGATCCAGCAGGTTCTCTCAGTGTTGTGTGATAGCAGTCTGTGGTATCTTCAGCAATAGGGTCTCATCTTTTGCCTGGAATGGGTATTCAAGAGCTTTGACATAATAAGCCTATCTTGTTTTGGGGACCTCGTGGGTCTCTTTGATCAACAACTCAGTGTGGGAAGTAACCAATTACTGGGACAGGGAGTTATAGACCAGAGCAACTTGTCTTGGGTTTAGGCTTCCTCCTACCTTCTTTAGGGCCCCTCTTAAAAGACAATGCCCTCAGCTTCCTTGAGCGATTACCGTATGAAAGTAAGGATTTTATGGTATCAATTTATTATTGGTTATATTAATGTATTATCTCCCCCTCCCTTTCTCCTACCTCCTCCCAGTTCCTTCTACCCCCCCCTTTGTCCATCTCTCTATTCACCAGTCAGATTTGCTTACTATTCAAGCTTAACCTTTTTAGAAACAGTTGATGAGGGAGAATATTTGGCATTTGTCTCTGTTTTTGTGTGTTTGCTAAGTATGATCTGTTCCAACACAGAGATTTCTTATTGTAAACTGGCCACAGTTGAGATCAGCTCAAAAAAAGCTCAAAAGTTGAGGGTTTGTTTTTCATTTTAATGTTTTTCTTTCCTTCCAAAATAGATACAATGCAGGACCTCGCTATTTTATGTTTCACAAATGCCATGATGGTTAGAGGATATAAGATTTTCTAGACATAACAAAAAATTCTGAGATTCAAGAAAAAATTAAAAACAAAACCATTAAAATCAAAATTTACTTTATACCTGTGGAATGTAACATTATAGAAAACTTAGTAGTTATTGTAAGCATTCAAAAGAATGTAGATTAGGAAGTACTTTGTGACTTAGAATTTTATAAAATAATTATGAATAACTCTATATGATGATGATCAGAAATTCATATCATTTTATCCATCCAGCCACTTAAACATAACGAATCAACCTTAACTTGTTCATTTAACTTTGTTTGCACAATTGATTACCACTTATTAATTTTACAAGCATTTAACTCATACTATGTCAGCAGTATTCCATCTAGAAGATCGGGATCCTTAAAGAAAAATGATTTTCAAGGAGAAGGATATAGGAAATAGTTCTAAATGGATTAACCATCCCATGCCTGGCTTTTATATGTCATAAATACCACTACTGATCTATACCACACACACACACACACACACACACACACACACACACAGAGCCATCTAAATATTCCAATGGATACTATGGATGACCATTTTACCACACGTGTAGTAGAAATAATATTTCATAAATGAATTATTGAGGCTAGATCATTGCTTAATTTGGGGACCATATCAGTTGGCAAGATTTGAAAGAAACAAATGTTATCACTATAAGAAAACTGTTCTTAGTTTCTTTTACTTTTCAGACCAATATCTGTTTTCAGTCTAGGAACTCTATGTGAGAGAAAGCATAGGATCTGTCTTTCCAACTCTGGCTTAGTTTACTTAGTATTACAATCTCCAGTCACATCTACATATTGCTTATCCATTTTTCTGTTGATGGACACCCAGGTTGGTTTAAGGACTTAGCTCCTGTGAATTGTGTGGCAACAAAACAGATGTGCAAATACCTCTGTAATGTGGTAACTTGGAGTAACCACCCAGAAGTAGAACAGATGGGTTCTATGGAAAATCTATATTTAGGTTTTAAAGAAACCTCCATAGTCTGGGTAGCCTACTTCATATTCTCACCAGGAGTGGGAGTGGCAGTTGGTGTTCTGCTATTCTGATTGGGGGGAGAGAGAATCTTGATGTGTTTTTTTATTTGTATTTCTCTGAAGGCTAGTGAAGTCTACCATTTTCAAAAATGTTATTGTGTGTTTGTGTTCCTTTGTGTGTGCATGTTCCTATGCATGTGTGTGCGTGTTCGGATGTGGATAAACATACACCACAGTGCACGTGTGACAATCAGAGGACAAAGTTTGGGCCAGTCCTCGCCTGTCCACCTCATCTGAGGCAAGGTTCCCCACTCTGGATTCTCACTCTGGTGTTCTTTGCTGGGCTTTCCTTGGGCTTCTAGGAAATTCACCTGTGTCTGCCTTCCAATCCCACCATCAGGCTCAGTGTGCTGGGGTGTGTGGTTCTGATTCAAAGTTTCTCCCTTGCAGACTGGCATCTGCTGGCCATTTTTCAGCATAGATTCCCATGAAACTTGCTCTGTATTTCCCAAGGGTGCTGTACTCAGCGGGTCCAGCATGTCTAACCTGCCAACACAGTAGAAGTCAAAAATGGCATCTCATCACTCCTCCAACTTTGTAAGATGATGTCTTTCCATTGAATGTTAAGAAGAGAAAATTTTCCTGGCTATCTCCTTCCTGTGCCTCCCTGCATGTGAAACTTTTGTCTCTCTCAGTCTTTCAGTCTTGTTTCTCTCTCCTCTCTCTCATATTATATATATATATATATATATACATATATATATGTATATATATATATATATCACTGGGAGTACAGTGCAGACTTCCTGAGTCTCATCTTAAGTGTGGCCTTCTGCTTGCCTCTCTCTCTCTCTCTCTCTCTCTCTCTCTCTCTCTCTCTCTCTCCAGGAAAGGGGAGTTTCTCATACCCACCATTACTGAATTTCCTTCCCCTCTTCTGCTTTGTAAACTTTCCTGTTTTACCTTGATGTCAAACTGAAGATTTTTCAGTCAACAGGCCAACTCCTCTAATTACGGTCATCCAACTTTTTTCTCAGAATAATCCCTGGAGATTCTAAAAGACCATGCCCATGAGCCATCTGCCATCTTGCAAACTTTTCAATTAGACTAAATTCTTTCTTATTATTAAGGCAAACATGTTTTGCCACTGTTTATATTGATAGGAACAAAAAGCAAGAAGAGCATTAGTAAAGAAACTACCCTCACTCAGCAATGCAATAACACTGAAAAAAACAAACAAACACCATACCTATATTACTAACATATTGAATTATGATGAAACTTGTTTAATAGTTTTTATCAGAATTTCTAATTTACTTTTAAATCAATTTTATCAACACTGATAATGATAATTCTTTGGGTATTTTTCAAACATTAAAATTCCATTCATGGTTAAAGGACATTTAAAAATCTTTCAGCCTCCCTGTCACTCTATCTCTCTCTATATATATAGATCCATATTCACATATTTATGAGTACAAATATATTTATTTGCCTATACATATATGTGCAATTATATGTAAAATTACCTGTACATTTCAGGGTTGTTTACTTATAGAGAATATGATAATATAATTAAAAGATTTTTTGTGAAAAACCGAAGAGCATAAAATTATGTGAATAAGTAGTTTATATGATAGTTCTATTTTCAATTTTTAAATAATATCCATATATTTTACTATATAATATATTTCAAAATAACTAAGACAGGTAGTCAAGACATGTGTTACATATGTTAATTAAGCTGATAAAATAGAGCTTCATTGTATACATTTAGAAAGCATCACATTAAATATCATAAAAGTAAACAGTTTTGATTTGCTAATCAAAAATTAAAAATAAATTGACTGATGAATAAACCCTATTGGGATTTAGCATCCTTTGGAATCATATTAAAGAATGATATAAAATGTTATTTTAAATATCAATATTGGCAAAATAGCATAAATTATAATCACATGCATTCATGAGACAAAGAACTATGTGACAAAATTATAGATTGAATATAATCTAATCTTAAACACATAGACGCAAATAGGGAACAGCATGAATCAAAGTCCTTACAGGGAGAATTCAAGGAAACTATTAACAGTGTTTGCACTGTAACTGTTCATGACAAGTTACCATGGTTTTCCAGCCTCCTGAAGCACCTGTAGATAATCTCTCTGGAGTACCTACACCCACTTGAGTTGTTCAGATAAAGGATCATAGTAAAATACAGCTATATTTGAAATATGTTCTTGGAAATGAAGTTATCACTGGTGAGAAAATTGTCAAAGTTAACAATAAAGAAAGGATTGCTTCATAGGATTTGTGAGTGCAATGTGTGTTTCCTCTTAGAACTTTGTGTGCTATGCTCTGTATTTGACTATTAATCTTACTCTGTGAGTGTAATATGTGCTGTTAATGAATGTGGGCAATGCTTTTCCATTTTACTTCAAGACTGTGTTCCACTTATTGAATCACCTAATGACACTGATGAGTCTATATTGCACAATTATATCCAAGGCATTGGAAGTGGGAAAAAAAAAACAATGGCCTAAAAGGAAA
The DNA here is from genome assembly GCA_004024765.1 of Zapus hudsonius. Classification (NCBI taxonomy): domain Eukaryota; kingdom Metazoa; phylum Chordata; class Mammalia; order Rodentia; family Dipodidae; genus Zapus; species Zapus hudsonius. The sequence continues at coordinate 77,348 of PVHP010003542.1, forward strand.
AGGATTTATGAAGAATAATAAAACATGTTCCCCTGTGAGAAAAAATAATATTCTAATATTCCAGTTTTGTTCTTAAAATTGAAATGATAAATAAAACCCTTGCTTATCATCTGTGATGTCTGTTTGTTCATCAGGAGGCCAATGAAAATCTGAAGTCCTGAAGAATACACAATTTGGCCTGTTTCTCTGTCTTTGTATAAGCTGTGTCATTACCTATAATATGGTTTTTCGCTTTATTTGCTAAAGAATTAGACATTCCTGATATGTAATGAAAAATTAATCAGCTGCTACATAGCTATCCTTATTTACACTGTAGTTCTAGGAGACAGACTCAAGACCAAGAGTCGCTTGCTCTGGAAACTCATAAAAGTTAGAAGAGAGAGAAGTTAGTAGAGGAGAAGCTGACTCAGAAGCAGTTGGCAAATGAGGTCTCATTTGTTCTTCCAGTAGTCTGAAGCTGGAAGCTTTTATAGAGATGGCCAGAGCAAGAGGAGAAGTATTTTTAGTCTTCCATTATACAACATCAAACCCAGGCCACAGCCTAGCCTGGGGCAAAACATGGTGTCCATTTCAGGTCTTATAGATAAATTGCAATTAATTCATAAAGGTAGTATTTAATGCCTACTCAAAATAAGGTGCTTGTTCTTAG
>PVHP010003543.1:0-77646 GCA_004024765.1 Zapus hudsonius
ATCTATCAGAACACATTCAATTGTTTGTGGGGGACACCTGTATCAAACCATGACAGTGGGCATTGGCTTTATTTATCCTGGGGAAAAACTAATGAAAGAAGTGTCTAGATCATATTGTTGTGACTTATAAAGAAGCTGTTTTTCAAAGTGATTATACTCTTAACATTTCCATCATATTGTTGTCAATACTTGACTTACTCAATATCTTTCTACTTTGTCACTATGGTAAGTGTGTGGTGATAAGTTTCATTTGTGTTTACTTTATGACTAATGTTGTAACAAAAGATTTGGCTTTCCATCTATGTTTTCCTAGGTGGCATGTTTACTGAAATCCTTTCCCCGCTTTCAAAACCAGATATTTTGTTTTATTTTGAGTCTTGACACTCTGTACAAAAGGTTTTTTAAATCACACACACACTTTCAGCGTTATGACTTGATTCTCTCAACATTGCCTTTCACAAAAGTGAAACACTCTTGATGAAGTAAAATATATCATTTTGTTCTTTATGGATCACAGGTTTGGTATTTCTGAAACTATCTTTGCATAATTATAGGTCTAAAATAGTTCATACTTCATCATCTTTATGACAGTTTATGTCTCTTAAGACATAAATCTATGATCCATTTTGAGCCAAATTTTCTGTGATATTAGACATGAATGAAAATTGATTTTTTTTTTGCCCATAGCTGTCTGATTGTTCTAGCAATTATTTTGGCGGGGGTGGTAGTGGTGAAATATCTCTTTTATACTGATTATATCTTTGCTTCTTTGTCTAAAATTAGCTATATATTTACACATAGGTTTATTTCTAATCTCGATTATGTCAAACTGGCTGATTTTTGTATATTTATACCACTTTTAATTCCTGTGACTTTGTAGCAGTTCTTAAAATGAGGTGATGTTTATCTTGTAACATTATTTTTTGTTGCTATGAGTGTTTTTTCCTTTGCACTTTTATATCAATTTTTATAAGCATGTTGACAATTTTTATTAAAAATGTCAGTTGGAATTTTCATTTTGAGGATTATATTGACCTATGTAGATCAACTTAGACAGACTTGCTACCTTAAATCTAGATTGATTTAGAATTTTAATTTCTATAGTCAAAGTTTAAAGTTTCTCATTAACTATAACCCCAACTGTTTTGGGTGCTACTGTGAATAGATTGTTTACTCAATTAAATTTCTGATAGCTTGATTTTATTTCATGTAAAATGAAATTTAATGAATTTGTGTATTGATCTTATATTTTGCAAGCTTGCAAAAGATACTTCTTAGTTTTAGTAGTGATTTTTTTCAGATATTGTCAGATATATATATATATATATATATATATATATATATATATATATATATATATATATATATGTTTGCGTCGTCTGCAAGGAAAGTGGTCATTGATTCCAATTTTAATATGTCATTAATTCCAATTTTAATAACTGTATTTTTTTCTTGCCTGATTACATTGGCCAGCATTTCCAGAAAGCCGAATCAAAATGGTGAATGGATATTTCTTATTTTGGAGGAAGATTATGTCCATTCACAATTAACCATGTTTGCTGAGAATCATAAATAGAAGCATATGTGTCTCCTTTGTTATATATGTGTTTATCTGTACCATTTCATTTTTCACTTAATCCAAATACATTTAAATACACCTACTTAAATTACTTTCACTTTCTTGGAAGGCAACCAATTTCATTTACCATAATTGTAAAGTAGCAGTAGGATTAAATGCAAGTAAATATTGTTCAATTTACTTTGCATACAAAGGCTCATTTTTTTGGTCTGTCAAGAAGCATAACCGACAAGTCAGAAAAAGAGTTTAAATACACTTTGCCAAGCTAAACATTTCCCTTTATGCAACCAGATTGTACAAAGAATAGAAAAAGAAATCTTTTTCTTCACTAGGCAAATCATAAAGCATTACAATTCATCTCTCATATGTTGCATGTGAGTTCCACGGTAGAGAATCACCAGATTTTAGGCAGATGTGAAAATTAGGTATTATAAACTCCAAAGAGTTTAGGAATTCTCCAAAGGGTTTAGGAATTCCTCGGGTGGTACTTCTAGTCACAGATTGTAAGTAGTCATATCCATCAGAGCCTAGGCTCACGCTAAAAGATTACTTGGATTGAGGTACCTCGCTCTTTGAAAAGATCCCTAGGTTGTTCCACTGCCTAGGACTGGTAGCAAACTTCAGTGTAAGGCAGGGTGTCAACAGTGGTGGTGATGAAGCTCCTACAGTGCACAGGCAAGAGGAATCCCACATTATCTTTCCTGGATGGACCATGGACTAAATAAAGCATCATGATTACTTCGAATGGCCCTTTGAAGCAGTTGTATTTTCCAAGACGAGTTGATGAGCACAGCCTCTCACCTTCGTTTAAAATAAGTGGCCATGAATTTTCTGGGTGAAATGCTCTTTGGCTTAAACTTGCAAATGAAAAGCGTTAGATATTTGCGTCAACAATGCCTTTTATGATAGCATACTTAAGGAGGGATCTGAATGACCTTCAATATTTCACGGGAGAAACCTGAAGCGTTTTTGAAACAGCTTCTATTTAACACACTTGCTGCCTATAAACCGTTCCGGAAAAGAGATTCATAACAAGTATTTCAAACACGAACACACAAGGCAAGTGCGTGCGTGCGTGCGTGCGTGCGTGCGTGTGTGTGTGTGTGTGTGTGTGTATGAACATTGCAGAAGTGTCTTGAGTGCGAATCCAAGCTCTTAACTATTTATGCACTGTCTGGAGCAGAGCTGGGAGCTGGTAAAGAAAGCCTCTTTTCGTTGAGCGCCCACTCTGCGGGCCTTCCAGCTGTGACTTCATCACTGGCTTGGGTTATGCTGGCCTCTTGAAGACTTCATCTGGGGAAGGGAACGAAAGAGAAGTCAACCCTGCGTAGAAGAAGCACAGAGCAGGAGAAAGAAGAACTTCAAATCCTGTTTAATTCCAAAGAGCAGTGCAAGAAGATGGTGGGGGAAACTTGTATGAAATATACCTTGAGCAACTGATAGGAAAGAAAGTGGAAGACTGGATTTCCTTGAGGAAAGGAACCAACTCAGCCGGTCCAGGACAGTTGCTAGCGTCCCCCAGGGATCCCCTCCCAGGAGGTCCCCTCTCTCCGCCCCAGGCCCTCCCCCATTCTGCTTGGCCAGCGTACGGGGTGGGCGGGGAGGCCCCGGCAGCCTGGCAGAGCCCAGGACGCAACCTCAGCGCAGGGCTCGGGGCGCTTCACTGGCCTGTGGCACCTCTCAGCGTGTGGAGCTCCAGGAACCTAGGGTCCCCAAGTCCGTGGGGAACAGCCTGAACTTGGCCGAGAGCGGGACCGCGGGCCCCTGGCCGGTCCTCCGCCGCCCGCATCCATCCCGCAGGCGTGCGCTCAGGACCGCGCGCGCCGGGCTCGGATCCTTCTCTTCGCAAGAGTTTTCTCGGGAATGGAGTCGTCCCAGTGCGGTCGTCGCGATCGCAGCCGCCCCCAGCCGCCCGCGCTGCCGGTCCCCTCTGGACTCCCGGTCCCTCCGGCGTTCCTGCGGCCGCCGGGTCTCTTCCTGCGAGCCGCGGTCCCGGGGAGCTGCGCGGCCGGCCCCGGGCTGGAGAGGGCGGTGGGCGCGGGGGGCTGCGGCTACCCACGGACGCCCAAGTGCGCGCGATGCCGCAACCACGGCGTGGTGTCGGCGCTCAAGGGCCACAAGCGCTTCTGCCGCTGGCGGGATTGCACCTGTGCCAAGTGCGCCCTGATCGCCGAGCGCCAGCGCGTCATGGCCGCGCAGGTGGCGCTGCGCCGGCAGCAGGCGCAGGAGGAGAGCGAGGCGCGCGGACTGCAGCGGCTGCTGTTCCCAGGGCCCTCGGCTCCGGCTCCCGGGGGACCGGCCGTGGCTGCCACCGACACCCCCCACGCCCTGGGCGACCCGAGGCCGGCCAGGAGACTGGCCACCCCCGCTTTTGAGGTTTTCTTGCAAGAGGAAAAACAGGGTGAGTTGCTTTTGGGTTTAGGTTTTCGCTCAAGAAAATGGTTCTTGTGCAGGGAGGGGAGGGGACACGCACGCACGCACGCACACACACACGCACACACACACACACGCACACGCACACACAAAAGAAAAGGGAAAAGAAAAAGAAAAAGTTGGAGCGGAGCAACAGCCCTAGAGGCCCACAGGAAAGTTGCTTAGAAGAAACGCCCAAGTGATGGGTAACTGCTCCATAAAGCGCATCTAGGAAGGTTTCAGGACCTGTCACTGCGCTTGGGAGGGTGGGAGAGAGGGAAAGCGTGGGCGATCACAGGCAATCACCCCCAAAACTGCCCCTTGGATTTTGTGTGATAGCACTTCAAGTCGGTGTGTAGGGTTCAGCTTCAGGAGAGGCTATTTTGACCTCATATTAGGCTGCAAAACCACAGAGAATCTTCTGATCCCGCGTGGAAAACTGCTGTCCGTGCTTCCTGTGCAGTTCTTTGCCCGTGAAACAAAGTTGTGGCTCTAGCTAGAAACGGAAAAGACGATACAATCTACTAATTAACCTCTTTTTCTCACTGGCTTTTTACCCCCCTTCTCTCTCCTTTCCTATAGTTAATTCTTTAACCACAGCCTCCAAAAGCCCAGAAAGCTCTTGTGATTGAAGTTTAGTAATTAAACAGGAAATAAACTGAAATTGTCCAGATTTGTAAAACCATGGGTAAGAATGTCAAACGTTTAAAATTGGAGCCCTCTTGTCCAAATAGTCTTAATATTTTCTCTTAGTTTTTGTTTGCAAATTAATACCACATATATCCTATGTTTGAACACATAGCTAAAACTACCCCAAGTTAACGTTTCCTGCTAATATAAATAAACACCACCGTATTTTATGAGTTTTCTAACCCTCCACTGGGCCTATCAACAGTGAAACATTCATTTTGATCTTAGTAAAAGTCTCCCAAGCACGTTGCATCATATGCCTTTATAGATAATGATGCAGTAAAATTATTGATTTGAAACCTTCTTTGACTTGGGGAAAAAGAAAGCTATTAATACAGAATGCAATTTTGAAAAAAATAAAGCATCAACTTTGCATTGCACACGTTCTAGCTAATTTCAGTAGACCAAAAGACTTGAACTACTTCTCAGAGAAGATCAAGAAAGATTGATGAGAAAAAGTACTAAACAAAACTTCTATAGATGAGACGCAAATGCTCAAATTCCTTAAACTGAACTGGTAGTGACAGACGACTGACATTGATTTATGTGAGTTTTTTTTTTGGTACCAAAGTATTAATTTCCTGGGCCCAATTATTTTACCTAATTACACTTACCTCAGGCAACACCACTGTAAAAAGCAAGCCCGTGTTTGAAAGGCTGTTTCAATGGCCTTCTAAGTTGACTCCTCCTAACATGATATCTATCACCTATAGCAAGATATTCTATTAAGTTGATTGTTCATGAGACAAAGACCTTCAGTAACTCAGAAGTGAACAACATTTTCCTATACAGATGCCTTGCATTCAAAAGGAGACTGTATGTGTGCAGAGCTACATTAAAAGACAGAGTATGACAGATGTGATAGAAGTGTAAAATGCCACAGCAGTTGAGAGAGCAGAGATGATGAACTGAAGGATATTACAGCAGTTTAAAGACATGCTATTTTCTAAGGACTCACATGCAATCAATGTGCTTTTTCTTTTCTTTTTTCCTTGTTTTGTTTGTTTTGAAGCTAGGTCTCACACTTTAGCCCATGCTGGCATGGAACTTGCCATGTAACCCAGGCTGACTTCAAACTCATGGAAATCCTCCTGCCTCAGCTTTCCAAATTGTTGCGAATACAGGTATGAGCCACCATGCATGGCTTGCAATCAGTCCTTCTTTACAAACATTTTTGTACTATGAGTACAACCTAATAATGAGAAAATATTTTTACACAAAATTGCTACTGACATGTAATTTACATAGTTAAGGATTTGGGGGCATAATTAATAATCATATGTAATGTAATGGGGCAGCAAGCCAAGTCATGTCCACATGACCAATATAATTTCAAACCTATTATTTCAAGTTGAAAATACTAAACAGACTGTAGTCACACTGTAACAACTTCTCTTTCATCATATTCTGGTATGGTGACAGCCATTTTGACCCTCAAACTGCTAAATTTAACACACTTTAACTTTTCAGTAAACTGTAACATTCATTTTGAATTTAGGACTAGGAAGAATACTGGGAAAATAATGGTTGCAAGTCAATGCTTTATGCTCTATTTGTTTTGTTACATTGATAAACTATGTAAAGAGAGAAAGTTGGACAGAAGTGCTCTGGATACTCCTTGGATAGTTCACCTTTTTCAAGATAAACTACACCTAGAGGGTAAGGAGGAAATGCGTATCCAAACCAGAGATGGTTGTTGAGAGCGCAATGTCATTCATTACCTCTTTCCTGCTGCTAGCTTAGCAATGTGATATGGAAACATTCCTCTTTTATTCATAGGTCAATATGTTGATATTAAAAAATCAGACTTTTAAAATAAAATATTTTATATAAAATATTATTGTTGGGAGGGGGAATTGTAGTAAGAAACAAATGCCTTGTATGTTGTTTTTATAAAATACCAAGGACCTACCCAAACTTTATATTTTATAAACTTTAAACTTTTCTTTTAGGAACAATTCATTGTAAGGATTTTTTTTCTTATTTTGCATGTAGTGAAAAATAAAATACATCTTTCATCAAGAATTGTGAAAAATTCCAGTCTTTATCATCTCTCATGCAAAATGAAATACATAAATCTCACGTGATTTGAGATTGATAAACTGGCCCATTACTGCTTTATATTTGAAATGAAATGATTTATGGCTAAACTACTATGAATCTACCCAATCTCATCTTACATTATCTTCTTATTTTTCCCACATTATGTAGGTAGCTTAGTTGGAACCTGAAATGTGAGCATTAAAAACCAATTATTGAAATTTATCCTTAGGGATTAACTAGAGCTTTCAATTTCAAACTCCAGTTCCTTTTAAAAAAATTCTTATTTCAGACTATCTTAGTTTATTTTATGTAGTGTCTGTGTCTGTGGGAGGAATCCTCAATAAATAACAACAAAACTTGGAGAACATTTAGCAACCACCAAGTACCAGGATGTTGTCATGTTAACACGTTGGGGTAATAACAGAGGTTACTCGTTACTTTTAATATCTAAATGCCAATGGATTTAAATATTGTGTTTTTGTGATCCTGAAGTAATATAAGAAGTAGCATTTTCTAATAATTCAGCTCCTGACAATTTTGAAGACCTTTTCAATTTGATTTTCATTAAAATGTTTTAGTAGGAATCAATATTGCTTATATAAAAATGAATGAGTGGATTATCTTAGTGTTATTTTTGGCAACGAGGTTGTAGCAAGTTTTCCTTGTATTTGAGTTTTAAAATTTTTTCTCTACCACAGGACCAAAGGAGGGTAAATGTGACTCGTACCAGAAAGAACAGGAAGAATCAGTCGTGAAGTCCTACCAGCCTTTCCTAGGATCATCTCCTAAGTGCAATGGTGTGGCTGGGAAGCAAAGTTTCCCATCAAACATTTCAGAACACTCCAACCAGCAGGACAGCACCCTGTCTCCTTATCCCGGGGAGCAATCTGGAGAAGACAGTCCCAGGTCCTACTCATCCTCAGATCTGGAATCAGGAAATGAAGTGGAGTGGACCAAAGTCAGCCTTGCTCCCAGAGCCAGCCTTCCCACAGCGACCTCCAGGCCAAGAGATCCTCTTGGTATTCTTACCAAGATTTTCCCAACTTATAGGCGCAGCCGGCTAGAAGTCATCCTACAGTTCTGTAAGGGAGATGTGGTCCAAGCCATTGAACAGGTCTTAAATGGGAAAGAACACCAGTCAGACACCAGGGATCTAGCAAACTCAGAGTTGGAAAATACAGCCTTTCAGAGATCTGCAAATTTTAGTCTTGCTGGAATTGGTTTTGGAACTCGAGGCAATAAATCTGCCTTCTCTCCTCTCCAGAGCACACCTGCTTCTTCCGGTGGTGACTCAAGTGTCTGCAGCTTCAGCCCAAGACTAGCTTTCAGTCCAATACGTCTGGCATATTCTGTCCCAGGAAGAGCACTATCTGGGTTTATGTCCCCCTACATAACACCGGGGTTGGTTCCTGCACTGCCTTCCCAGCCGGTTTTGGATTATGCCTTTTCAGGGATATTTAGGGATTCTTCCTACCTTCCCAGTAAAAATTCATTAACTGGTGGTAGACTGTATTTCAGACCCAATCATGAAAGTTTGTAATGTATGTACTCATTCTCCCATTCTGGAGTATTTCTAGTCTCATACAACACACACACACACACACACACACACACACACACACACACACACACACACGTGTGTGTGCGCTGTTGATATACTTAAGTGTAAGTGGATTACTAGGCTCCACAAATGCTATTTTATAACCAACATTATAGACTTTAGATTTGAAAAATCTTTTTAAAACATTTGTTAAGTCAAAGAAACATTTGAACCTTGTATGTGCCTTGAATAATGCTATTTTATGATTAAAGAATTTTAAAATAGGGAAGGTTCTCCCTAAATTACCTTTCCTGTTTTAGAACCATACTTGCTTTTATTTTATTGAAAAGTTGGACTTATAATTGTGACAGCCATAGGGAGCAAGCATAAATAATACAAAAGGAGTAAAAAGGGAGAATTTTAAAAATTTGGCTTAATCCTAAGTGGTTATTAGTTTAAATTGTTTTTTTTTTGCCTTGTTCACAGGAGATTAAAAATTATTTCACATATTTTAAAAATATTTTATTTACAGATAAGTAATTAGTAGTTAAGTTAATCTTAACTTTTTAAGAATATCATATTTTTTACTCAGTTGTAAGAAAAAAATCGCTTCTAAAAATTCTCTTTAAAATTAACTGCACAGACAACTCTCATGTAAATCTTAAGAAATAAGACCCTGCCCTCTTCTGGCAACTATCACAAATTGCAACCCGTTCAGCAGCCTGAGATCTTCAAGTTATTCCTGATAATTTAAGCCTTGCAACATGACTCATACCATTTTGGATCATACTGCACTAAAATTTTTATATTATGAAGTGGATTTCTACTGTAGATGACAATTTTAATCTTTGAGTGTGCTTGCTTGTGTTTGTGTCTGGGGAAATATTCCTTTCCGGTTTTTGGAGACATTACTCATTCTCAAACATAAAAATAATTTTTATTCAGAAAACTAAAATAACTGCTTAAACAAATAGTGTTAGGTCCTATGTAAATATGTTTAATGCATTGAGAGACAAGATTTCCAAACGGGTAAACTGCTAGTAAAATTTAGAAGTATTCTAGAAAATTTTTTTTAAAAATCCATATTGTTCTCCATCTGGAGCATTTGAAAGCTATTCATTCGGCTCTTCACTTATTTTTGTCATTGGAAAGTCCCTGGAGAAACTGCTCATGAAACAGTTTTATGAAGTCTTCCTTACCTGCCATCATTTTTAAAGGAGAATAGCTTTATTGCTATTGTTAGGAATAAATGAGAACCCAGATGTGGTATGAATTAGAGAGTTCTTAATCTAAACAGCACAAAGCACTAGTGATATCATAACTATATTCATGTAAATACCCTTTCCATGAAGCCAACAAGAATATATTTCTATAATATTTTGAGTGACTAGAGGGTGTCTGAAGCTGATTTGGGATACAAGTGGGTTTAATGATCATGTGTATTTTGAATGGTGTGTGAGGACAAAACTTCTGTCAAAATTTGATGTATTGAATTCTCATGTTTTAAAAAATATTTTATTTATTCATTTTCAAGCAGAGAGAAGAGAGAGAGAGAGAGAGAGAGAGAGAGAGAGAGAGAGAGAGAGAGAGAGAGAGAGAAGGAGGGAGGGAGAGAGCACCAGGGCCACCACCTTGTGGGTCTGGCATATGTGGGTCCTGAGGAATTAAACCCAGGGCCTTAGGCACTGGAGGCAAGTGCATTAACCGCTGAGCCATCTCTCCAGCCCCTGTTTTTTTTTAAAGCCCAACTCCAAACTCCTTTTAGATTCTGAGCCTAAACCATTGTGGTTTGATATTCAGTTAACATATAGAGTTGATATTCAATTAACATATACCAAGTATACTAAGTGAAGAAATGATTTGAATAGTAGATTCCTGTGAGACTCTGACAAAACCAAAATCCTCTGCAAAATGGCCTACAGACACACTGTCCTGAGTACAGGTTGATGAGATTCTTGTATTTCCAAAATACAGTCCAGGTTAGTGTCCTTTCTGATTATGAAGTTGTTTCTATTTGTCCATTTATTGAGTGATATTTTTGGAATACACTATATCCCATAGAGAATGTCTAATATGAAAATTATGCTCCAATGGAAGTCACATCATACTGCAGGTACATAGGTTAAAAGTACAAGAAGTCTTCAAGTGCTGGCTCCTCTATGTGCTTTACATAATGACATCCATGTAGCCATTTGAGAAATTAAATAAGATAATTTCCATAATGCCCTAGAGTTTTCATGCCCTTCAGAATTCTTATTTTTTCTTTTTCAAAGTAGGGTCTTCCTCAAGCCCAGGCTGACATGAAATCCACCATGTGGGCTCAGACTCATGGCAATCCTCCTACCTCTGCCTCCCTAGTGCAGGTGTTAAAGGTGTGGTAGTTTTTAGAACCTAAGCCATCTTATGAAAAGATGATTTTTCCAACTACTAAATAGAATAAAAGGATTTTGCCTGCTGTTTTATATCACAGTTTTGCCTAGTGCCTGATGTGTAGTATGTGGCAAATAATGGTTTGCATTGGTTGAATTAAATAAAAAAAATAAGAGCATTAGGTTAGGGATACAGTCATTCAACACTTTTATATTAAGCATCTACTTTATGAAGTGCCCTGAGCTAGATGCAAAGGATAGACATGGTTAAGAGAGAAGGCCCAGTTTCAAATTTCTGTCTAATATGTCTATGTGTACAAAATACACAACTAACCATCCAACCAACTAACCAATGTTGTCACTCTATGACAATTTGGTACATCCATGAGTTCTTTGTAATCCTGAAACTTATGCCTAGGGAGGCTATTTGGCACCTGGATCCTTGATTCACTAATTAGGGGTAATGAAGAAGAGAGCAAACAGTAGAAGAGGTAGCTTATGAACATAATAAACTGTGTCCATTCCACACATTGTAGGCAACACAGAAGGCAAATGTCTCATTGAGGGATTTCAAAAGAACAAAAAAGTTACTTTTTCACAGTTAACAATCATTCAGTATTGAATGGTTTCCTTGTCTTGGATGGAAATGGAATAAAAACATCATCTTTTCATGGAAAAAAAAACCATGGAGAAAATACCAGAGGGGTGGTTGATAGGACTTTTTCCTTACTGCTTCAGTATTGGCTCTCAACCATACATAAACTAATCAGAAACATGAGGAAACTTTGTTAAATAAATGCACAAGTTCCAATTCTAAGACCATGATAATAAAAATGTATAGACACTATTCACCAATAGAATGGAGTGTAGTTTTGCTCATGAGAACTTTCCCTATGTGATAGCCTCCCAGACAGAGGTAAAAATGGAAAAGGAAAACCACCTGTGGTTGATAAAGGGTACATACCAGAAGTCTGTGTGAAGTACCCAAACGTGATGAAGAGAGCTGAAACAGGACATGGGAGAGCACTGAGGTTAAGCTTGGATGGCATTTGAATGAAGGAGAAGCAGTATGTCTCCCTAGAGGGAAAAAGGCTTAGTATTATGACAGGCAGGTTACTTATGCTCTGGACATCTGTTTCTTTGTAGTAAAATAAGATAGTAATATCTAACCTGCAAGATTCACGGAGATAAAAGGTAACATGAATAAAGTCTACTTTACAGTAAGGCCTATATCTGAATGTTAAGTGAACAACTTTCAGTGTTACTGCTTTGTATTAAGATATTATCTTTGTCCCCTGGTGGCAATCTCTCAACAAAAATACTTTAGTTGCATTTAATCCACTTAGTGGATGTAGGACCTGAAGGGCAGTTATTACCAGTTGAATATCCTGGCTTAGTTCCAGACTTCCTGTTTGGTTTTCATGCCATAGGTGAACCACACTTCTACAACATACTGTAGAATCTATGTATTTGGGATGCCTTAAAAGGCTTAGTGTAGAAAATGAACAAAAACCCCACAGGTCTAGGTTCATTGCTATCTTTATTAGTTAGGATTCCAGTAAGGAAAACAGAGTCCTCCTAAGTGCATGTGGTATTAAGGAGGTTACAGAAATTTCACTTAAGGCAAAGGAGGAGTGAGGAAGTGAAGGTCTGGTGGGAGGAAACTACAGAACCAGGAGTCCCTCAACCCTATGTGGAGAGACGCCTGAGAACTTTGAGATCTGTGAGGTCCAGCCTTTCCCATCACAGAGAAGTTTCATAGGGAGACATGGTAGCATTGTCTGTTGAGAGCTAGAGCCTCAGAGTACCTGTGAGCTCTGTGGATCTGGAGTAGGCACCTGGGTGTGGATCATTGAGGTCAGCAGGAGGAAAGTGGATATGAGTAAGGGAAACATGGGCAGCCTAGAAATCCTTGGGTGTCCAAACTTGAGTCCTCTTTCACCTATCCCTAACAAATCTCCCAGCAATTTCTCTCTGGCATTGGGAGTCAACTGGAAAATGTAGTTCCAAGTTTTGGTGGAACTGGCCTTAGCACACTTTAGTACAAGGTAGATTTTGTCAACGACAGCTTTCACGCTCTTGTATGGAGCAGGTTTCTTAGCAGAAAATAGCCAAACTAAACATCTTTCACCCAAAACGATATAGTTAGACTCTATACAACAAAAACATACAGGTTTTCTCCCCCTTCCCCATCCAAGGGGATGTACAAAGTGATCCAGCTGTCTCGGGTGGTGGTGAGGGGTTCTCATCCCTTTTCCATCTACTTAAGTCCACATTTACAGAACCTATAACTCTGATATTGCTAGACAGAGTTTGGCACTACCAGTAAATTCTTTATCAGAGATTGTGGAATAGGGAAATGGTCGCATAAAAATGGTCTGAATTATAATGCATCTAATGACTTGCCAGCTTTATTAGCGTGTCAGGTGGTATTCATTTAGTAGACGCTGTAGTTTGAATTTCCATCTTTCCTTGGGCTAGTGATATGTGGAAGGATGCTCTCTTGAGCTGCTGGGTGGTAGCTGCAAGCCACAGCTCCCAGTCAGCCACAGAATCTCAACCATAAACAATACATATTCCACATCTACTGTTCTGCTAAACTATGACGTTTTATAGGTTAGGTGGGAGTTATATTTTGAATTTGCAATATTTTATATTTACAATGGGCTTATTAGAGTGTATCCTCATTGTCAGTTAAGGAACATCTGTGCAATACACTCTGAAGGAAGGAAGCAAAGAATGCTCCTATCGACTGGAGCCTGGTCTATAACTGGTCATGCAATCATAGATAGTCTCCATGCCTTCCTTCTTCCACTGTCCGACTCATCTGCATTTCTTCGCAGCACACATATTAGTCAATCTTGGGTTTTTTTTTTGTGTGTGTGTGTGTTGGGTGATCAAAGTTCTCATTCCTGAAGAAGTCGTGTCATGAGTCGTCTTGCTTACATTGGGTTGTCACAACCAACTTCCCATTACCTTGCACAACTAAATATTTGAAGCTGAGCACCTTTTGGAAGGATGTCCTGCATACTGGAAATAGAGTCCTCTGCCATGTTCCTGTTGTTTCAAATAACCAACTGCAGTCTCAACTTCCAGCATAATATTGTATTTACTGATGGAGCAGTTGCTCATTTGGAAGTCAGACCTATAAACCAACAAAAATTAAAAGTTTTGGGAAAAGGAAACAAGCTATTATTAGTGAATTATTAGGGTTAATACAAAAGATGCCATTTCCATATGTATCTTGTGGTTCTCAGTCTCATAAATCTTGAGTACAGAAAAGTTTTCTCCATGTATTAACAATGGAATTAGAGCATGTCTTATACCCAGGAAGACTTTATTTAGCCCTGAAAGTACTCTCGCCAGTTGGTGCCATAACTGTGCCTTCCAAAAGCCATTTCATAATTTTACTAGACCAGCTGTTTCAGGATGCAGGGAACACGATGCTTCCAGTGAGTTCCAAGGGCACGAGCCCAATCGTGTACTTCATTTGTTTCCATATGAATTTCTTCATCAGAAGCAATGCTCTGTAGAGTTCCACGATGGTGCTAAGTCATCATGCAGGCTCACAGGTGGTGGCTTTTAGCAGAAACACTAAGGACAAAACCATAACCAGCAAGAGGTTTCTGGGTCCGTGGGTTAGTTAGGGAGTTGCAGTGCATCAACTCCCTGTTTGTCCACGGAGCTGGGTGAGCAGAGGCTTGGAATAGCTGTGAGCCAAATGAGAGAACTCTCAGGAAAACATGGCAGTGGGCAGTTCTCATTTATCGTATAGAGAGCAATTGTTTATATAGAGGAAAGTCAGAGGTAGAAGCATAGGCAGCAAGGAGATTGGTAGGGGCAAGATGTGTGGACATCTCATGAGTTTGATTGGTAGGGGCCAGTATCCTTTGGATACCTATTTTGCATAGATAAATTAAGGGGCCTACGTGACTCTATAAATGTATACAGACATGGATAGAATGGTGATGTCAGCAGAGGAAATGTAACCTTATTGTTTAGGTATGTTAATTGCAGCTGGACTAAGTTTAGGCCTTGAATTGCCTGCTTATCTCAGGGCACAGCTGTGGCCTGCCTGGGGGCTGGAGTGTTCAGGATTGCTAAGATTTATAGGGGCCCTCAGACTTTGCCTCAACTTCCTTATCAGAAGGAGACAGTCCCAGAAGCCTGCCAGACTCAGCAAAACCCTACATTCTCCATGCCCCCTTAGCAGGGTCCCACAGAGGTTTTCTCTTCTCTTCTCTTCTCTTTTCTTTCTTTCTTTCTTTCTTTCTTTCTTTCTTTCTTTCTTTCTTTCTTTCTTTCTTTCTTTCTTTCTTTCTTTCTTTCTTTCTTTCTTTCTTTCTTTCTTTCTTTCTTTCTTTCTTTCTTTCTTTCTTTCTTTCTTTCTTTCTTTCTTTCTTTCTTTCTTTTTTGTTTGTTTGGTGTTCTTTCAATGATGAAAGTGTTCCAGTACAGTCAACCTGGATGGATGGTTTCCTTAGGGAATGGTGCCATTTTGAGATCTCTGGGTTGGTGTTATTTGGTTGTTAGCCAAATGGGCCTTGGTAAAGGGAAGCTCACATTGCAGACTGAGCATAAACCCCTTCTCTGCTTCCTGAACAATCTCTTCATGATTCAAAGGTTGGGTTTTCTTATGCATGCATTATTAAGACATTCCTCTTTAAGGGTCACTCTTTGGTTAGCAAATACCCACATGTTTTCTGCTCATTTGGAGAGGTGTACCCACACATTTCTTTTTCTAGGCTTTGTCACTGATTTTACAATCATGTTTTATTTCCAAGGTCTTACTATCCAGTCAAGATACTTTCCCCTGCTCATGATTCACTCTAGATCTACACTTCTCTCCATGTCCCATTAGAGACAAGGTGTACAGCCGTGGCTGTAAGTTTCTCCCATTGCAAGGAGAGATGTCAGCATGATCTTTCAAGGCCACTCCTACAGTGCTGCAGATGATTCCAGAATCCAGTGTCTCATCAGATGTGAACGGAGATCACATTGTTCTTCTTTGTTTTGCTGTCACAGACAACTCTCCACACAAAAGGAAGGAAGCAAAGTGGCAGGGGGAGAAACCATGGGGATTTGAGCCTCTTTTCATGCAACTTATTGGTGACTTCCAAATCCTTGGTGCAAACACATCTTTATCTTCCGTTTGCTGGAGCACTGATCCCAAGTGTTTACTGCAACTGACAGGAGCTGCTAATGTCAGTCCTTTTGCCCTTGGCTATTTGATGACCAACACCGTGTGTACTAGGATTATCATATGACCCTGTACCAAGGAAGAAGGGTCTTCTCAAAAGAAGAATATTTTCTTCTTCAGAGAAAGAAGCAGTTTTCTCTAAAGTCTATGAAGGATGCACCTGATTTACCAATATGGTCCCAGGAGCGTTTTCTCTTAGGATGCTATGGACACTTCAGGTGTTATTAGATCTGTTGTGTAACAGGGAAAGTTGATTGATGGCAAGGTTCTGCTTCAGAATCTCCTTTGCTCTGTATCAGACTTGAAAAAGACAGCTTTTTGTATTATTTGAGTAAGAAATGTTCATGTATTCAGTGGACCACTGATCCCTAAAAATTTCATGGATGTAGCATAGCCTGAATTTTTTAAGAGATTATTCTCTCATCCTTTGGTATGCATGTCTTAGTGAGATATATAAAGTGTTTTCTACATTTTATTTAAAACTTTTCTTTGTTTTCTTTGCCTTTGTCTTTTGTTCATTATTTCCATTTTTCTCTTCTCCATAACATCTCTCTGCTTGAAGATTAAGCATGATAACTTTTATGTAGTGAGCTTGTTTGATTTTATGTAGAGTGGAAATTTAAGCAAATGTTATGCCAGAGGGCTGGAGCATTGACACACCACCAAGAGGGACTGAGCTGTATTCCTCTATCCCATGGTCCTTATTGACACAGAGAAAAAAGATGTTCATGTGATGAATAATTTGTGATTTGCTCCAATAACAGAAGCAGAGTTGCAGTTGGGGTTACTGCCTATGTGCTAAGCGTATTATAGCACATTGTCATTCTTGAAGACACACTCCATTCTCTATCAACCAAAGAAATGGCTTAAATGGGAATGTGGTAGGATCTGTTCCATCCTTAATGCTGCTGCACAACTTGTTAGACCCTCCAGAAATGTGCTAATGTTTTTGTTTAACTACTTTGGCAGAGACCAGAAGTTCTCAAGGCTTCCTGCATTCAACATGCTCTGTTGTCATAGCTCTCAACCTATCCAAAGAGATCCAGGAGAACAATTCTGTGAATTGTTCAGTATGTCTCCTCCAACCATGCCTTCTGGAAATGAGGAAATAGGGCTGGAGAACCGACTCAGCTGTTAAAGGCACTTGCAAGCAAAGCCTGACTGCCTGGGTTCTATTTCTTAGGACCAGCTTAGCGCCAGATGTGCAAGGTGGTGCATGCATTTGGAGTTTGCTTGCAGTGGCAAGAGGCTCTGGTATGCCCATTCTTCCTCTCTCTCTCTCTCTCTCTCTCTCTCTCTCTCTCTCTCTCTCTCTCTCTGAAAATAAATAAATGCAACATTTTCAAAAATCAGAAAAAAGAAGTGAGGAAATAAAGATGAAATAGCCATGAGGGGCAATCCGGCTCACTGTGAGATACACCTGATCTGAATACCACTAGTGATTAAACATTATCCTCCTCTGTAAGCCCTTCCCTTCCTGTTTGATCAAGTGACAGTTTGGATTCCCAGGGAAGAGTTATTTGTTAGACAGTTTTCACCAGTGTGATAGGATTCTGGATATAAACAACTTTTTGTTCACAATGGGGCTTTATTTATTTATTTATTTTTATTTTTAAAATATTTTATTTATTCATTTTCAAGCAAAGAGAGAGAGAGAGAGAGAGAGAGAGAGAGAGAGAGAGAGAGAGAGAGAGAGAGCGCACCAGGGCCACCACCTTGTGGGTCTGGCTTATGTGGGTCCTGGGGAATTGAACCCGGGGCCTTAGGCACTGGAGGCAAGTGCCTTAACAGCTGAGCCATCTCGCCTGGGGCTTTATTTTTTTAAAAAAAAAAACTTGTTCTTGAAAGATTAATAGACAAATAATTTTTTAAAGACTGAACAGAAACAGAGAAGGCACAGATTAATAATGTTAGAAATCATACAGAAGACAGAGAACCAGATTCAATGCAGAAGTAAATCACAACTATATTATGCATGATACATTTTGAACACTTACATTAATTGTGAACATCTCTAAAAATTACATAAAATTGAGGAGCCACCATTAGAGAAAAGACATTTCATTTAAAAATCCAGTTCTCTTCACCCATTGATCTATCAGACCCACAGTTTCTGGTAAGATTAACCAAGCATTGAAGGATCAGGTAAAGTTTAACATGAAATTTCTTAAGAACGGAGAACAAGAGGAGACTTAGGAAACTTGGTGTTTGAGGTTTGATAACAAAACATCTTAAGTGCTGAAAAGATAAATTGTCTCTATGTACAAATCTTTAATCAATAGAAACTAAAATTTCAAAGTCAATAATCTAAAAAGAATATACTTTACATATTCCTGAGATATGTACATATCATGCCATTAAATTTGCCAATATAATTTCTCATTAAGAGAGTAAGAAAGACGTTACTAGAAATTATGTAAATGTCTGATAAATTTCAATGTCAAGTATATAAACCTTTTACATAATTAGGTATAGAGACTGAAAAAGATTAGCTATAAGGAATAGAAGAGTTAATCCCAATTTTTTATTTTTTAAATTTTCATCATTTATTTTTAATTTTTTAAAAATATCTTTATTATCCATAATTTGATAGATTGTATGAGCAAATCTTATGATGGCACCCCTGTTTCCCTCCTCCTTGTCCCCAATCCACTGGGCATCCTTCTCGGTGGGCAAGCTGGATTAGTCTATGGAGTAGGGGGTTATGAATTACACTAGAAGTAGCCAGTCCCCTCTCCCCCTTTGTGATTTCACTCTAGCTGAGACTGACCTGGAGGTCCCTCTATAGACCCAGCTGGCCATGACCTCAGCAATACTCCTCTAGTTGCCTCCTGAATGCTGGGATTAAAATCATAAACCACTCTGTTCAGCTTAGTTTGAACAATTTTTTACTAACCACGATTTTTAAATGATTGAATAGTTATCATATGCCTAAATTTATTTTGCAAATGTATAAGTAGACATAACTTTCCCTATATCATAGAAAAAATTGAGCCCTCATTCTCAAATGTATGTTCCTGTGCCCTATATAGTCTACCTCACATTAGAGCAGGTAATTCTATCCAGTGTTCAAGACAGCAGGCCTCAGTCCTCTGTGATTCCCTTGTTTTCTTTTGTCTATATCACTTCAGCCATCATATCTGTGCTTTTGACAGTAAGAAAGAAGACAGAGCAGGAAGAAAGGTGTGGTGCTTGCCATGCCCAGGTAAGTGTTTAACACCATCTCCAAGGCGAGACAGGGCTCTGATGCAGCAGGTGCTTATTTCCACTGTATGAATCATTGAACCCAGATGGATTTCAGACTGCCAAACTGATGTCGCTAAGTGGATTTGGACAGAGGCACCCTGTAAGCTTTCCTGGCAAGCGAGGACTGGCTCTGGCACATGACTGGATGGTACCTATATCAGGAAAGGAAAATTATTCAAGAAATATCCAACAAAATTTTGGTTATGCCTAAGTGGACAGAGTGTCACAGAGCTATGGAAATACTGAAAATGATATGTTTTAGCTGAGCACATTGCCACTTCAGATAACTTTGTAAGGAAATGACTATTCATTAAATTATAGTTTTTGCCATAAAAGGTAATTCCTTTAATTTAACATAGCAAGCATCCTCTGTCATGGCATCTCTTTAGAGGAATCCTAATTATAGCATAGCATAAATAGAAGAAAGATGGAAATCCTTATTAGAAAGTAAATGCTAATATTTTTCAAATGCTATGGTTAAATAAACTAAAAGTAAATGGAAGTATTATAACTAATGAAAGATAGAACAAGTTGTTATTCTAACACATACCCACATGATGAGATGAGAGAGAGAGAGAACATAAAATTCTCATGTATGAACAAGTCCTACTTAAAATATTTAAGAAAGAGAAAATAACATTCACGGAAGTTATGAAGATTGTAAGATGCCATTGCAAAAAGTTTCATGTTGTTGGGGTGAACATTCAAATGAGGTACCATTTAGAGGAGGAAGGGATTTATTTTGAGCTACAGATCCAGGGGAAAGTTCCATCAGTGATGGCAAAGATGCTTCCTTACATTCAATCAGATAGAAAACAACCAAACAGTTCATGAAAACTAAAAGTGACCAGCACAGAGGGGCAGCAAGCAGCAGAGACCCCACCAAAGCTCAGACTGCTTCACATATGTTTTTGTCTGAAATTCAGATCCGCCCCCCCACCAGTGACACTTCTTCCAGCCAGGCAGCCAGAGACCCAAGTAACAAGCTCAATAAAACACCCGAGTCTATGGGGGAAATACATTTCCACTACTACAGAAGCCTTGGATTAAAACAAACGAAGCATGTACCTGAAGAAATGTTCTGCTGGGAAATGACTGCATGGATAACGACTTGCCATGCCAGCATGAGTACCTGAATTATGACCTCCTCCAGAACCTATGGAAAACTGGACCCTGTAGTGCTGGCATCTATTATCTCTGTGTACCTAGGGCGAGAAGGGAGATGGAGACGGGCATCTCTGAAGTTTGCAGACCCAGCTAACATGGCAAATGCAGCAGTGAATGATGAAATCAGACACCCAGCCTCAAACAAGGTGGGAACACAAGACCAACACCACAAAGGTGTCATCTGATCTCTATACACACACCATGCACTGTGATACCAGTGTTTCTGTACATAACCCCCCTCCAACACATGTACATACACACATTGTAAACTCAGACCAAATGTTTGGAAACATTTCTAGAAAAAAAATGAAACCTTAGTACATAATTATAGATGTCTTGATGTTGAATCCTCCAAAAATAATTTGGAGACATTTTAATTAGATATATGGACTGTAGGACCATATTATCCAGGTTCAAGTTCCAATTCTAATACCTGCTCAGTAACCTTCAGAATGTAACTTTTGGACTTTTATTTCTATATCAGTTAAATAGAGATAATGCCATTTTTAATTACATTTGATCATTACAGGGACTAAAATAATTAACATACTTAAGAAATTTAGACCAGTACCTAGCCCATTTATGTACACATGCATTATTAAATTTTAAATTCAGTGTGATTCCAATGAAAACACCAAGAAGAAAATTCATGGAATATTATATGATGGTATGAAAATAAACTTAAGAAATATTAAATAAAATAATTTTGCTAAAGAAAAATGATTTTTCCTATGAAATATTGGACTAATTATAAAGTTAAAGGAGCAAAGACAGTGTAGTATTGAATTATAATCAAGTTAGTATGACATTATCACAACTTTCCCAAGTACATATGGAATCATATCATAAGATTCATTTATTCATACAGCAAGTAAATTATTTACACTTTGAATATTTTAGGTCTTCTTCTATGAACTGGAACACAAAGAGGAAGGCCACCCACATCTGTGCCCTTGTGTAATTCATGTTCTAGGTGAATAAAATAATAAACAAAAAATCATTAGAAAATATATCAGGTCATGCTTAAGTGCTATCAAGAAAAACAAAGTCAGCTGATAATGACTGGGAAAATGAGAATGGTCATTATTTTAATTTGGGTGGTCAGGCCAACCCCTCAGAGGAGATGACATTTGAACAGAATCTGGCAAAGGAAAGAGCCTGTGGCAGAAGCATGGGGCCGGAGTGAACCACAAGTGGATACCTCAGCAAGCGGAACAAGCAGGCTGGCTTGAAGAACAGCAAGGAGAACTCTATGGCCAGAGCAGATGGAAGGTGTGAGAGAAAGATCAAGGCCAATTGGCTCTAAAAGCCACTGGAGAGTCTAAATCTGAAGAAAGACTTGATTTATATTTTACAGAGATTTGTTTGCCTTCTTTGTAGTAAAATACCTACTCCGTGGGGCAAGAGAAGAAGCAAAAAGATCAGTTAGGCTATTTTAGTGTCTACTGGGAGCAGAAATATTTTGTTACCATGAGCTGAGTATAACATATGCTTCAGAAGACAAATGAAAACGAACTAAGGTACACTTAAAATATGAAAAACAAAAAAAGCCACAAGTAAAGGACAACTGTATGCAGGACCCACAAAGAACACCTATCCAGGATATATCAATACTGTGTTTCAATTCAGTGGACTGAATAACCAATAGAAATGTAATCCATTGCACATCAATTAAAATGATTGAGTAGAATACCTATCACATGAATAAATCTCAAGGCAAACTACTGATTAAAATTCATGGAATGATTAAAATTAAACTAAAACTCAGTACATCCTATCTGTTGTTTATGCATAGATACATCATGAAAGTTACATAAGCTCAACCAGGGGCCTCATCTCTCCCTGGAGAGCCGTGGAGGTATAAAGCATTAAATCATGATTAGTGGTAATGGTAAGTTCTTTAAGTTCTTCTTGTAAGCACTCATGTAATTTTCATTCTCTAGTAAATAAGCAAAGGTGTTTGGGGATGGGTTGCTTTGTCTTCCTAAATGTCAGCTGTTGATTCTCTGCTGTTGTGGTTGCCTTGAGTCCAAGTACTGTCAGTCAAACCGTCGGCTGGACTACCCTCCTTCCAGCACCTGCTGCTTTGAACACACCACAGATGACCATGCAGCAGGCTGGTCCAGTTCCAGAAGGTGCAGCCCAGCCAGGACTGTTTTTAACAGTTTATTTACATCAGACTTTTCGCTATCCAAAGACTCAGTGAGCTTTTGATGACCCTTCAACCATTTCTGTCCAGACTTCTGAGGGAGGCAGAACTTTCCCTGATGGTCCATGCAGCAGAGGAACTGGTACACAATGGACCATGCAGTGATTGGTATAAACATAAACCTTCGTTTGAATGAGAGCTTGGAGGTTATTAGTGCAAACAGCCCTTTTCAGGTTATATCAGCAGGGTGTTTGGTTAAGTTAAATTATTGACATGTGGGCTGGAGAGATGGCTCAGAGTATAAGGCACTTGCTTCCAGTGCCTGAGGCCCACCGGTTCAATTCCACAGTACCCACATAAGCCAGACCCACAAGGTGGTGGCCCTGGTGGTCTCTCTCTCTCTCTCTGTCTCTCTCTCTCTCTGCTTGAAAATGAATAAATAAAAATATTTAAAAATATTATCGACATGTACAAAACAATATTCTAGCCTCCATAGAAATTCGGGAACAGCCATGGAGCAGGTGGAGGTATGGTTTTCTACAGGCCTCTGGAGTCAGGCTGCCAAGAGGAATTCGAGTGTGTGGTTGGGGATTAGCACTGAGTCCCTTCAAATCTCAGGTTGTTCAAATATAATTAGTATTTGTTCAGTTTGCTAGAAACTGGTTATATCAATAAAAATGGGAAGTTTACAGCCCCAACAAAGGATTTATTCTTTAAACAAATTTCTACAACATTTAACTTGTCTGGAATTATATTTTTTGTTAAAGTTCTTTTGTCATTCAACCTCTAAGGAAAGAAAACTCACATGGACAGGTTGATGAAAGCTTCTTGGTTCTTTGATCATCTTTTAATTTTTTTCTTCCTTTCTTTCTGTTAGCAAAACATCTCTCATCCCGAGGCTTTTGTTCTTTCTTCAGGTTTCTGATTTTTCTCACTTGCACAACATATTGGGTGACAGGCTTCAGAGCCAAAAGCGAGAATGTAAGGTTCATCTCTTGATTTGACTGCTTTCTGTTTGATCCTAGGAGACATGGCTGAATTTTTAATGCCCCAGTCCCTTCCTATGTCATTCAAGATGGTAAAGATAATGTATAGCTCAGAGGATTGTTCAGTTGAGAGAGAAATAAATTAGATAGAAAGAAACAACATATTTCAGTCATTTCAATAAAGAACTGCAATAAAGCACTGTGAATAAAGTTCATGTTTCTTTAAGGTTGACCATGGAGGTGGTGAGACAAGGGAGTTGTTTTGGCTCTACACCACTCTTTGCCACAGTTTCCAGTGGAGGCAGACCAGGCCGCAGGCAGTCTTCACCCTGTGGGCACTACTACAGTTGGACTGTAGTGTTTACACCTTGCACAGAAAGGGCCAATTCTAAAGGAGTGATTTTTAAAATATCCACTTGAGGGCGCTGTCGACCTCTGTGGGAATTGTATTTCCCCAATTGTTCAATTCCACAAGGAACACTTAAAGCACCTTGATTAAATTTGTTTTAATTTTCAATTTATTCCAGTGAAATATTAGATTTTGTTATATTTGGTGCTTCTGTAACCCTGAAATTGTGTCCTGCATTGATCACTGTATATAGGATATTTCATTTTTTGAATACTTTACGAATAATGCGTGTCCCAATTTTATAAATAAGTAAGTAGCTTGAGAAAGGTTGAGTAATTGCCCCAATTTGTGCTGTGTAGTGTGTGATAAAAAACTTAGACTCAGGGTTACATTAACCCTTAAACTAGTTTATATTTTTCTTAACCAAGCAAGGCATGGTGGCTTGTGCCTTAAATCCTAGCCGTGGGGAAGACAACGAGTTTGAAGACACCCTGGGCTACAGAGTGAATTTGAGGTCATTCTGGACTAAAGTGAGACCCTGACTCAAAAAAAAATCAAAAAGGAAATGACAAATCACCTTTCTATACATAAATATATATTTATATGTGGATACATATTTACATAATATGTGTTTGTGTGGATAGTTGTTAACACATAATATATAAATGTAATTTTACAAGTTATATATATGTAATATATATATACATTATGTATCTATTGTATCTACACAATATGTATATATACACACACACACATATATATATATATCACATAAATACAATTTAGTGATGAATGCCTGTCACTTAAGTAGGGACTTGATTGGAAAAGTACAGAAAGTACTTTTCCTAAATATACATATATACTATCATATATAAGTACTTCTTGCCCACTGCATTGTAAAGTTACATGTGAATTATATTTTCAAAGAGGTGGTGACACACACCTTTAATCCCAGCACTTGGGAGGCTGAGGTAGGGGGATCACCATGAATTTGAGGCTACATAGTGAATTCCAGGTCAGCCTAAGCTTGAGCGAGACCTTACCTTGAACAACCAAAATAAATAAATAAACAAGTAAATAGTAAAATATCTTATTGAGAAAAAGCATTAACACCGCTTCCCTGCCAGCAGCGGAATGGAATACCACACAGAAGCAGAGCTGGTGAGGTGCCCGGCAGCCCTCACAGGGGCTGGTGGTAAGGAAGCTCCACATCAGTGCTAGCAATAAGTGCATTTGTGTTGTGAGCAAACAGCTAATGAACTGCAGAGAAAGAAACATTGCTCCTTAAGCAGGTGAGATTTCCTTCCTCCCCCTTTTTTTCTATAAAATTGAATAAAGACTATAATATTTGTATGTGTAGAAGATCAGGTCCCTGAGCAGATTAAACCGCTTATTTGCATAATTTACTATTGCTCAACATAAGTAAAAGCAAAAGAGATGGTATGTGTTTTATCCACATGCAAATATAAATAGTCTTCCAGGTAATTCAGTTGGTATTTGCCACTTTGTTTCCTGCCTCTATTAGTGGTATCCAGATTGGATATTTCTGTCTTGTCTTTTTCTGTTCTTTTCTATTCTGTTTTCCTTTCTCTTCTCTTTTTTCTTTTTCTTCCTTTATTTTTCGTTCTTTCTCTTTCTCCCTTTCTTTCTTTCTCTCTTTCTCCCTTTCTTTTTCATCTTCCTTTCTTTCTCGCTCTCCTCTCCATGCCTCTCTCTCTCCCCCTTTCTAAAATTTTTAATCTTAGTGATCTTATTAACAGCAGAGTGGCTCCGACAGGCCTTGACAAATGAGAACCTTTCTTTACATTTGCTGCTTGTATTTGGGGTCTTGTGCAAAGCAGGTTTCCTTCCTTGAAAGCAGGGCTTGGCCCGTGAACAGAAGGTCTTCTCCAGCAGGATGGGATAGACAGAGCAGAAGTCAGCCTTGACTTAGAGGGCCACACTTCACAAACATTGTTTGCACAGTGATGGGCAAACAGGACAGCTAATATACTCCAGACTTTGTGAGCAGAGAAAGCAGCTCCGGATGGCCTTTGGGTAGTTTACCAAGACGTTGATTCAGAAAGTCAGGGTTAACAGGAGGCCCTCTTCCAGCTGATGAGTTCTATAGGCCACTTCCCTTCCTCGGAAGCGCTCTTTGGATTTTGGCATGCCCACTGGGTCCTTCACCCCATTCCCTCCATGGAGTTACAGAGATGGCCTCTATCCTGGAGCATTTCCATGCTGTGTGCAGAATGGATGCTGAGCCTAAGCCTGCATCTCTGTGGGATGGAGGCCTCTGGGGACTGTTCACATTCTCTGATTTTTTAAAAAAAAACATTTGTATTCATTTATTTGCAAGTGTTCCAGGGCCTCCAGCCCCTGCAAACAAACTTCAGATGCATGCACCACTTTGTGCATCTGGCTTCACATGGGTGCTGGGGAATTGAACACTGAGCTATCTCTCCAGCTCCCGACTTCTTTGTTGCTAATTAAAAAACAAAACAAAACATCATAATGGGTATGTTATAATCCCGTTCCATGATTATCTATTTATCAAATGCCGTGCTTGCGAAAGTACAGTATAAAGTCACTTTTACATATCTGTGATTAGAAACAGCCTCAACAATGGACTTCCTTCCAAGGCCTCCCATCCTAATTTCTGCTTTCTCAACAGAGCCATCATCTGGGGATGGAGCGGCATCACAGGAGCTTTGGGGACACTTAAAATCCAAACCAACCATGTAAGGCAAAGATGATGACCGGATCAGTTAATATTAGACTCAGAACAAAAGTAATTATTTTCTTCAAAGTCTACCCTATCATTGGAACTGAGAACCCAAAACCTAGCTACTTCACAACTTGTGGATATGTCTGCATAAAGATTCCAGTGGATGGACTGTCCACATATGCTATGAAGCGACACATTTAAGAACCCAGGTCATGCTACACACTTTGATTCCCACACATCAAAGTGAAAATTTTTAGACTATATGGACAGAAGGTGAATGTTAGATAAGAATATGTTATAAATGTTAACGCTCACCTTTAACATTCCAAAAGCAGGTATTGCCTCAGGCTGCTGCTCTCATTGGCTCAGGTTCTAGTTGAACAAGCTTGTCATTTGCCCCTCCAGAGGCACTGCTCATGAAATCACTTTGAAAAATGTCAGAACTGAATAAAACGTTCACACACTTTACACATGACAGAATGACGTAGTGGGTGGATATCAAGAACATGAAGCTATAATCATCAATTTATTTGCAAAGCTATGCCTATCCTCACTATAAATGTGGATCCACTTAGGATCCCTCTTCCTAGATGATACTTCCTATTTCAAAGGACATATAGGATAGAATACATTCATTACTGCCGGTGCTTTTCAAAAGAGATATTGCTTTCCAAAAATCTACAGGCCAAAAGGGAAATAATGACCTTTTTTCCATAGGATTGTATTGTACTATGAAAATTTCTAAGCAGAGTCAAGTGAAAAAGATAAATATGCAAATGAGTTTCTGGAAATGTAAAGACTCTCTGACAATGGCATCGTTTTAGGCTCAATGAAATATATCACTAACAATCTGATTTTTAAAATGTATGTGAGAATTCTTTTAAAATATCAAACAACATTAAAACAATGTACAAGGGCTGGAGAGATGACTCAGTGGTTTAAGGTGCTTGCCTTCAAAGGCTCATGACCAGGGTTCAGTTACCCAATTTCCACATAGGGACAGATGCACTAGGTGGCACATGCATCTGGAGTTCATTTGTGGTAGCTGGAGGCCCTGGCATGCCCACTCTCTATCTATGTCTTTTTCTGTCTCTTTTGCCTGCAAATACATACATACATACATACATACATACATACATACATACATACATAAATATGTAAATACATAAATACGTACATAAATAAATACATAAATAAATAAAATTTAAAAAGATGTACAATAAAGTAGTCTCTCTTCCTTAGTTTCCACTCATTAGTTTCTTTGGTAGACTAAGACACCTTACGTTATGCAAAGATAAATAGTTATTTATTTGTATGCTCACACCACTTTCCAAAATGCAGCACCTACTTTTTGTCAGTTAACAATGTATTTTGGAGATTTTCCAAATCAAGTTCAAGATTCCATTGCATGGTTGTAACAATTAATTTATGATTCTGTAAGGCCATCAGGAATTTCTGATTTTTTGCTAGAACAAACAACACCGCAATAATAATTGAATATTTGCTACTTGACCTTTGTAAAAATGTATCTGTAGAATAAATTCTATAAATTGAATCTAGATAATTTATAATTTTGAAAGATAATGCCCAGTAGTCATCAAGATTAAGGGAAGCTGTAGTGTTGGCAGTAATTAATGAGCCTTATGTATTTGTTGTGTCTGAATGGTTTGGGATTTTAATCAATAAAAATTTGTATTTCACAGATAAAACAATCATATCAATGTAGTTTTAATCTGAATTTCTTTGTTTTTGTCACACATGCATGCATGTATGTGTGTAATATGTCTGTGTGCATGTACAGTTTATGCATGTATGTGTGCACCCCATGGGCTCACATGCAGAGGCCTCAGGGTTCCCTCCTAGTTTGCTTTTCCTTGAGATGGAGTTATTCACTGAAACTGGAGCTGCCATTTTTTGTTTTGTTTTGTTTTGTTTTTCCAGTCAAGTTGTCTGGTCATCAGGCTCTGTTGATTCTTCTGTCCCCTTCCCTCCTCAGGACTAGGGTTGTCCTTGGTCCTGCCCAGCTTTTCTATGTGGGTGCTCAGGACCAAACTCAGTCCAACACAGGCCCCCATGCTTGTGCAATCATCACTTTCACGTTCTGAGCCATTTCCTAGCCCGTTTCTCTTTGATAAAATTAAACATCTCTGCAGATGCCTAGGAATCCTTTGTATTGTCTCATTTATTTTCCTGACTTTTCTGTTAATATACAACACTTATTTTTTCACAAAATTGCTTTTTTTTTCTTATTGAGCTGTTTTTCTTATAGTCTGAGGAATTCTAGAAGAGGGAGGTTAGCATTTTATTTGGTTTTGTTGTCAACTGGAATCTTTTTAATTATCTTGGGTGGGTCTCTGAGGATGCTTACAGGAAGGCAGACTCTTAGCAAGGGACAGAATGTAAAGAAGCTCAAAGAAGCTAGAAGTAAACATCCTTTCCTGTGTGGGTCATGCAGGAAGGAAATTCCAGAGACTCAGGAAGCCATTAAATCTGGGGAAGGGTTGTAAGACCCCCACCCTAAGCCTATATAAAGGGGAATAAATTCTCTCCTTGCCCTCCTGCCTGTTTGCTGTTCTGTGTGTGTGGTGTTGGTGATGGGTTTCTCTCTCTGCTCGGACCTGTGAAAGAGTGCAAGCCTCTTTCACTTTTATGGGACTTCCCCTTGATCTGTAGCTTGAATTAATCGTTTCCTTTCATAAACTGTGCCTGGTTTGAAGATTCATCCCAGAGGCATGTGGCTGACTGTGACAGAATTTGGTACCAGGAGTGGAGTGATTCGCTGAGATGAATCTGACCATGTGGAGTTTGATCTGGAACTTGTGTGCTAGAGGAATGAACATGGACTTGGTACTTGAAACTGAAGATACCTTTCAGAGCAGGAAGCCAAGTTTTATAGACTATTGTGGTGAGAATTTGGAAATGCTCAGTTCAGAGAGAATTGCATTTAGAGGCTTGGCTTGTGAACTTTCTACAGGGAAAGAGAGATTGTAGAAAACCTTAATAAAAGTGTGTGCCTGGGTCAAGGGGTGGATGCGTCCTACTGCCCATGCCCAGAGAGTTTGACCAAGGCTAAATTTAAGTAATGGACTGTGTGCTTGGCTATGGATATGAGAATTTAAGATCTGAAGTTGGAAAAACCTCAAAGCAAGTTTAACTCACTGTTACTGGCAGAGACTGGCTTTTGATTATGGCCCAACTGCTTTACATTGAAACAAAGGAGAGATGCCTGAGGTGTTTCCACCCAGGAAAGACAGAAAGATGGACTGTGCAAACTCTTTGGAAAGGAAATCTCTGGAAGAAAGGAATCTGCTCTTCAAAGTCACATCTATTTTGTCCCTGAATCAGCAACATGGCTGTGTCCTGCATACATGGTATTCCTTTTGGAAGCATGAGAAATGCATGCATGGAGTGGGCCGTGAAGTGCACAGGGTTGCAGGAGCTGCTGCTGAGATGCAGTATTTGGAACAGGGCGTGAAGTCCCTGATTGGCAAGTGAAGCCGTTGGAAGGTGGACCATGGTTTGCAATGGAGACCCGAAGATGTTTTGGATGTACCAGGACTTTGAAAGGGCTACCATGGAGTGCTATTGGCTTCGGATGGAAGTTTCCCCAGCTACTCAGCCAAGCTGGAGGGACAGAATCGGAAAACCCAGAGACTGTCAGACATTGGTTGTGCTATGGGACTTGAACTGCAGATGTGGTTGTTTGCTGATGTTTGTTGAGTTTGCCTAGGCCCAGTCTTTCCTTGTTATGCCTCATAGCTGTTGGAAATCTTTACTCTGTGCCATCAAATGTAACTTGTTTTGATTTTACAGAACTCTAAGTTAAGGGAATTTGCCTTGTGTTTTCGGGAGAGATTATGTGTTTCCAGTTGTATGTGAGACAGTTACCATGTTAGGCAGAATTATGGTCTTGTTACTATTTTCATTTAGAAATTAAGTATGATAAAGCTGATGTAAGGAGAGATGGTTTGATGCCAAGTTGAAAAGGAGTGGACTTGTGATGGTTAGATTTTGTTGTCAACTTGGATCTTTTTAATTATCTTGGGTGGGTCTCTGAGGATGTTTACAGGAAGGCAGCCTCTCAGCAAGGGGAGAATGTAAAGAAGTTCAAAGAAGCTAGAAGTAAACATGCTCTCCTGTGTGGGCAGTGCAGGAAGGAAATTCCAGAGACTCAGGAAGCCATTAGGTCTGGGAAAAGGAAGTCAGACCCCACCCTAAGGCTATATAAAGGGGAAGAAATTCTTTCTTTGGCTCTCCTGCCTGTTTTCTGTTCTTTGTGTGTGGTGTTGGTGATGGGTTTTTCTCTCTGCTCTGATCTGTGAAAGAGTGCCAGCCTCTTTCACTTTTATGGGACTTCCCCTGGATCTGTAGTTTGAATTAATCGTTTCCTCCCATAAACTGTGCCTAGATTGGAAATTCATCCCAGAGGCATGTGGCTGACTGCGGCAGTTGCTATTTTTCTTATTGAGTTGTTTTTCTTATATATAGTCTGAGGAATTCAGGAAGAGGGAGGTTAGCATTTTCTTTCTGGAACATAAATTTGCCATCATCTGTCAATAACTTTACTTGTGACATTTTTGTTTTATGTAAGTTTGTTTTTAATTATAATATAGTCATTATATGTTAAAGTTTACACACCTGTAACTTCTAAACTTGTAGAAAGGCTTTGCCTTTAGCATAATGAAAGAATTGTCTTATGTTTTATCCTTGCAGTTTGGTGCGTGTACATTTATTATCACTATCAATAAATGTAAATTAACCTGTGATTAATGTGCAGCTATTAATCAAATGTTCTATATTAATAACTTTGGCATGAAATTTCCTTGTGTGCTTCATTTTTTAGAATTTTCAGTTGAAACCAACTTTTCTATTTTTAGTTATTTTTCTGTTTTTTTTAAAATAATATTATTCCATTAATTCTATTTTTAACTATTCATTGTGGAATGATTTTCTCTTCTGAACTGAATAATGCTTTAAAAGTAATATATTTTTAGTTTTTTTATTATTTTGTGTCTTAAGATACTTTCATAATCTAAGATGTATAGATATTTTTGACTTTGATATAATCATTGTGATTTAGAATTGCATATCAAAGAAGTATAAAGTTTCCTTTTTAGCTTTAACAGAAAGTTTGATTCTTTGGGCTGAATGATTCCACCACAGTTGATTCATATGATAGTAATATCATAGTGTTATTTTTTTTTGCATTTTTGTGGAGTGCCATTTTTATATTTTTATTTTTTAACTTTCTGAGTCAATATTAGCAGTACCTTCAAAATTAGGTCATGTTTATAGTTCAATCCGAAATTTGTTTTCTATCATTGGGCCAGTTAAAAATTTATATGTATTAAAACAAAAACTCTATTTATCTTAATTATGTTTAATTTTAATCACATTAACTTACTTAATAATGATTGCTTGCAAGAATGGGCAACATATGAGATAGAATGGGATGTTATTGACCTTTGTGGTTTGGAGAAAAGTATGAGAAACTACAAACTGATTCTTCAACTATTTATTGACAGGCATAAATTTACTCATACTTCATTGCATGAAATAGTACCATATTTAACTTGAGTAAAGGAAGAAGAGAAAATACAGGCCTAACTTGGACCTGAGTGCATGAGACTAGGGTACATGATGTCACCAAATGTATCCATTTGACATTGTGATTTATGACTTTTAAGCCAACTTCATGGGTTGTTTAAGAGGTCTTGACTTTAGGACTAGATTACCCTGGTACAAAGAAAAGGTACAAATACATTTTAATTTAACTTCATCATAAATGACTTGGATTGTATTTATGTAACTGAATAATTTATGTTTTTTGAAAATGCAGAAATTATAAATATCTACAATGCTTGGCTAATAGAAATAATGATAATTATAACAATGATGATCATAAAAAAACCATGGGAGAAGAGGGTGGAAAAATATTGTCTGAGAAGTATAGTATAGTATGGCAAAGGGTAAGAGTGCACTTTAAATGTTTATTTAAGGCAATAGGAAATAGCTCCTTGAAGTCCTGGCTTAGAATCTCAGTAGCCAGAAAACCTTGACTTTTGTTCATGGAGCAATCTGTTTCTTTGGGCTCACTTTCTGTAATATAGTATTTTCTCTTTCCACTTCACAGTTTCTTTCTGCTTGTTATTGCCAGGCATTTTTCTGGAGTTTCCTTGCTATTATTACTAAATGAAAGTCAAAGATGCATACATCTGCAGCATCTTGCAGTATTCACATGGTACTTCAGCCAGAGTCAGCGATCCAATTACCTTTGTTGATTGACTCTTGTAAAGATGATCTATCCACCCAGAATCTCCTTCCATCTTCCATCTAACACACAAATCACAAAAATGAAATTTCAGAGGACAAGGGTTTTCTTTTTGTGTTCATTAATTGAAATTAGTTATTAAAACATTTGAAGATGCGGGTAATTATTTTTCCTTTGGTGAACATGAAAGAAATAAAGAAAATATCACTTTTTTCCCCAAATGTTTAAATAGAGTATTGAGTATATGTCATAACTATCAATAACTTAATGAAGTAGAGATTATTATATTCATATCTATTTTCTGATGAGAAAACTTGTTTTACTATTCTGCTAGCAGAATAATGGAAGTATGATTTGCACATAGGAAAATTAACTCCAGAGCTCATTATGCTAGAGATGACCTTGATAACACGCTTGAAAAATTTCTATTATTACATTCAAATTGCATTTTATTACAAAATAAAAATTACAGACAAATAAAGAAGAGGCCATATGGGGATAATGAATTTAGCCTTCACTTTGTAGAATTAGATTTATAAACATAGTTTTCTATTTATCTTTTTGCTGTGTACTCTATTTAGACGCAATATCTCAATTCTCCATTAATCATTACCCAATATAGATGGCAGATAGCTAAGAAACTATAATATTTAAAGGTATGTCAAACTTTTATACTCAGCACTCTGACTGGGAACTCATATTATGGTACATTAATATATTGTTCCAAAATTAAATTTGAAAAGATTACACTTATTGCAGACATAAACATGTTATATTCAACTACACTAAGCTGTTTTCAAGTTTGAGTACATTTATCCCAATATCATCCTGTCTAAAAAGAGCTCACTATTGTGCAGAGCTCGCAATAGAGAAGGGACTCCTGGCTGCTTGCTCCAGCATCATGTGTTATGTTAATAAGACTGTTTTCTAGTCACTGCACTGTATTTGTACCTTTTCAAAAGACACCCTATCATTGCTTTTGGTTTATTTCTGGACTCTCAATTCTACCTAATATAAAAACATACACACTGCATTAGTACCACAGATAAATATCCATGTGTACATATGTATAAGATCTGTGGAACTGATGTCATATGTGCCACATACTACATTATTCTGCAACATAACAATGATGATAGAATGATGCACATACTATATTAATACCCCAGATCTCATTTTTGTGGTGTTCTTGTTCAATCTCCTCTTTTTTCCTGCCTTTACAATTTATTTATTTATTTATTTATTTATTTATTTATTTATTTATTTATTTATTTATTTATGCTTTTTCGAGACAGGGTCTTACTCTAGCCCAGGCTGACCTGGAATTCACTATGTAGTCTCAAAGGTGGCATGGAACTCATGGTAATCTACCTCTGCTTCCCCAAGTCTGAGACTGAAGGTGTGAGCTACACACCACATGTGGGTTTTTCCTGCATTTAAACTTTTAATTCTTTAGTTGGCATGTGGAAAAAAAAAACCTGACCTCTAAACAGTAACAAAACCATAATAACTGGCAAGTGTGAACTCTTCATTAGTCTTTAAAAACTATATGTGTGTGTGTGTGTGGAGAGAGAGAGAAAGAGAGAGAGAGAGAGGGGGGGGGCACTCCATGGCAGGGCCTCTTGCAAATACAAAGGAACCCCAGATGTATGCCCCAATTTGTGCACCTGGCTTTACATAGGTACTGAAGTGCCTTTAACTGTGGAGGCATCTTTCCAGCCCTTCATTATTTTTTTTCTTACTGCTTTTGTTCTTCTGGGTCTTTTGCATTTCCATATGAATTATAGAATCAACTTGTTTAGTCCTCTAAAGAAACAATGGCTGGGATGTTTATAGAGTACATTGAAACTGTTGCCATCAGCTTTCTAGTTGCTATGCAGAAAGAACCCAAACAAAAGTGGCTTGTGGAGGAATGGGTTTATTTGGCTTACAGACTAGAGGGAGACTCCATCCTGGTAGGGAAAATGATGGCATGAGCAAAGGGGTGGACATCACCTCTGCCAAAGCACTGGAAACAGTGGCAGGAAGAAGTAACCCTTCTGATCCAATTATATGGACTGATTTCCCACTTATATCTTTAGGTTCTTTAAAATATTTCATAGTTTTTAGTATGTAAGTTTTAACTTTGTTAAGCTTTGATTCTTTTTGAATCTATAACAAATGGAATTGCTTCCTTCTAAGTGTAAATAAATAAAATTGAACTTTTCTTGTTTATCTTGTGTCCTATAAATTCACTATGTTCATATATTAATGCTCATAGTCTAGTGTGTTTTCTTTAGGACTTTTTTTTCAATAAAAGTGCTATTAACACAAATTATTTTACTTTTTCCCCAAACTGACTGCATATTTTTTTTGCTTTTTTTTTTAACCTAATTGTCCTGGTAAGACCCATCAAGACAATGTCAGACATAAAATTTGGGAATGCTTCTCTTCTTGACTTGAGTATACCATCATTTACCACTAGTATGGTGTTAACTCTGGATTTCAGGTTGAGGACTATCCCTTTTGCTTCTTGTTTGTGGTATGATTTTTTAAAATGAGATAGTGCTAAATTTTGCCAAATGTTTCTTTTTGAATCTATTGAAATTTTCATGTGATTTAAAAATTTCTATGGATAGGCTGTATTAAATTCATTAATTTTCAGATATTAAACCAATCTTCTATTTTGGACTAAAAATTTAGTTGGTCATAATAATTTGTTTAGTATGTTGCTGAAATAGATTTATTACTATGTTGTTGAGAATGCTTGTGTCCATATATTTCTAAATATATAGATCTGTAGTAATTGTTCTTATGATATAATTGACTTTGTTATCATGGTGATATCTGGAAAAAGAATTAAGTAGTTTTTCCTTTTCTACTTTTTGGGAGAGTTTATAAAGATTGGCACGAACAATTTCTTGAATTCACTGTTAATGTTATATTGACATAAGCTCCTTTGTGGCAAGTATTTTTAATCATAAATTCAGTATCTTCATTTTTTTTTCTTGTTTTTGAGGTAGGATCTCACTCTAGCCCTGGTGACCTAACACACTCACTCTGTCCCAGGTTGTCCTCACAATCACAGTTATCCGAGGCCTCCTGAATTCTGGGATTACAGGTGTGCCACACCTCATCCAGCCCTCTTATATTTATGGTTATCAAATTTTGAGTCTTCATGCTTTGTTATGTTTCTTGAACTGCTCATGGTTCTTCACTGTTAATTTTCTATGGGACCGAGACTACTACATTTCTGCATCTGTGATCTCTTGGTCTCTTCTTATCATAACTAAGGTTCCAAGGTATAGTTTTCTGCATCATTTCTGTTTTAAAATATTTTTATTTATGGGAGTAGAGGAGAGAGAGAGAAAGAGAGAGAGAGAGAGAGAGGAAACAGACAGAATGGGTGTGGCAAGGTCTTCAGCCACTGCACAAAACTCCAGATGCATACACAACTCTGTGCATCTGGTTTGCATGGGTACTGTGGAATTGAACTTTTGTTAGACTTTGCACACAAGCACCTTAACTGCTGAGCCATCACTCAGTCCCTAATTGGGTGCAAACTTTTAATCCAAGCACTTGGGAGGCAGAGGTAATAGGATCACCATGAGATTGAGGCCAGCCTGAGAGTGCATAGTGCATTCCAGGTCAGCCTGGGATAGAGTGACATCCTACCTTAAAAAATAGTTAATTCTGTATTCTTTATTGTTTCAATATCTACTTTAATCTTTATTTTTTCTTCTCCTTACAGTAGGTTTGTTTGCTCTTCTTCCAACCTGTGTCACAATGTAGTTTAGCTTATTAATTTGAGCTATTTTATATCTTTAAAAATTGTTTTTTCCAGCTGTGTGTGTGTGTGTGTGTGTGTGTGTGTGTGTGTGTGTGTGTGTGTGCGCGCGCGCAGCACACGCTTGTTTGAGTGTTGGAATTGAAACTAAGTTGGCAGGTTTTCAAAAAGTGTGCCTTTGAGGCATCTTTCCAACCCATCTTCTGTTTAAATATAGCCATTCGAAACAGTTAAACTTTTTCCAAGTATTACTTCCACAGTATCTCTTAAGTTTTGATATGCTATTTTCATTTGCTTAATCTTAAAAGGCTTTCTGTTATCTTTTACAGTGTTTCTTGTTTCTTCCATTGATTGCTTTAGACAGTTGATTACTTTCTTCATATTTGTGTTTCCCTATTTTTTCATGTTATTGAAATGTTATTTTTTCATTTGGTCATAGAATATATTTATATTATTTCTGTCATTTTTAAATTTGTTGACATTCTTTTTATTGAGAATGCTTTATTTGCACTTGAGTAGATTGTCTATTTTGCTACATGTCATTTATTTTGTGGGTGATTGTTAGATATAACTAGTTTACACTGCTAAAAGTTTTTAAAAATTTTTATTGATCTTTTTAAAATTGTTTTATCCATTAATGAAAGCAGAATAATGAAGAATACAACTATAATTTTAGAATTGCTTATTTTCACTCTCATTTCTGTCAGTTTTTGTGAAATATATTTAGTTCTGTTATTTGGTGCATAAATATTGGTAATTGCTTTATATTCCTGCTAGATGGAAACTGTTATCAGAAGAATATCTGTTTCTGGTAACATTCAATAAAAGATTTTGTCTGTGGCCGGGAAGATAGCTGAATGGATAAAACACTTGTCACACAAATGTGAATTCCTGAGTTTGGATTTCCAGAACCCAGGTAAAAGGATATCAGTCATATGAGAAAGGTGAGGAAGTAGGCAGACAAGAGAAACCCTGCCTCAGACAAGGTGGAGGACCAGGACTGACATTAGGCATTGTACTCTGAACTCCACAAGTACACTGTGAATTGCATGATCATATATACTTACACACACACACACACACGTTTATTTTGTCTAACTACTCTACTCTTCATATGATTTTGTTTTCATAATGTATTTATGTTTAAAATCTAAAATCTTTCTTTTACAGACAGCATATAATAGGGTCATGGTTTTAAAGGCAGAATGACAATGATTTTCCTGCTGTTTGGATTGGAATAGTTAATCTATTCATATTCACATTCACATTCAGTGATATATATATATATATATGTATATATATATATATATAATTTCTTACTCTTTTCCTTATACTCCATATTCTTCTTACTCTTTTCCCTTCATTCATTGCTTTCTTCTACATTACATAAATACTTTCTAATATAGCATTTTATTAACATTTATTGTCAGTAATTAGATACATTGTATGAGCAGGTGTTGTGATGGTACCCCCATTTCCCTCTGGGCTTGCAGGACCAGACCATGCCATATGGGGTTATAGTTTGTATAAGAGGTACCCAGATTTTGTTTTCCTTTCTTTGTGTGTTATTGCTGAGGAGGGCGATGGCTCTGGATATTCTCCCCAACCATGGCTCTTACAATCTTTCCTCTCCCTATTCTGTTCAGATTCCTGAGTCATGGTGGGTGAGTTTTAAGTCTGCTTTACTGTTGAGGTCTTAAGAGTCTCTGAATTTCTGCTTGGGATTATGTTGGGTATTCTCAGTGTTTGTTTCTAGTTCCTTACACAGGCTATCTGACTTTCTCTGGAGGTATCTCTCTTGTTCATCTCACCACTTCTTAAAAGGTTTTTATCTGGGCTCTAAATCATAATTTAGGGGTGGTTCATCTCCTGCCTGGGTGTCAGGCATCATCGCAGGTCCTGTTGGTGGAATTGAGTTTTCCACAGTTCTCTCTGCCTTCTGAAAACAAACAGAATCTCCAGTGGAGAGTTAGATCAATATAGGTTAAATGAGACATACATTGTTAATTTGGTGAGATTCTAATCAGTGTAGCTTCTCTATAGTTCTCTGGTAGTGGGAATTTCCCCTTGGAGCCCATGTTCTTGGTCCCCATAAGAGTTTATTATGGATCCCATTCCAGTTTAGGGTTACTTGCCTCTGAAGTGGACCTTGTAGCCAATTAGGAAGCCATTGGTTACCCACCTTGGTTTATCATCACTATTGCACAGAAAAGCACTCCTTGGCTGGTCTCTACAGTGTCCTCAGCATTCTCATAATGTCCATCAGCATTGTATATCCATGATCTCTACTCTCCGAATATCATTTGCCAATTTCTCCTGATAGCTCATGTAATGCCTTCCAGCACTACACATGCTACTATTTGGGTGCTGGTAACCATTCTGGGTCAAGTAGTGTCTCTAGATATGTGTGTTATCTTCAGCAATAGGGACTTTCCTTTTGCTTCAGGCAGGTATTCCAGAGCTTAGACAGAAGTCTGTCTTGTTTTGGGGACCACGTGGGTCTCTTCCATCAACAGCTCAGGATGGGAAGTAACCAATGACTGGGATAGGGGGTTACAGGCCTGAGCAATTTCTTTTGATGTTAGGCTTCCTCCTACCCTATTTGGGGCCCCTCTTATCAGGCATTGACCACAGCTTCCCTGAGAGCTTCATATATGAAAACAAGGATTTTTATGGTATCGAATCATTTTTAGTTTAGATTAGTGTGTGAGTTCCCCTGTAATCCCCTTCCCCCATAATTCCATCCATCCCTTTTGTCAGTCTCTCAATTCACATGTCAGGTTTTTTAACTCTTAAAGCTTAACCTTGTTAGGGACTGCATGTGAGGGAGAATATGCTGCACTTGGTTCTCTGTTCTTGTGTGAGGTCATGAAGAATTATCTGCTCCAAGTCCATACACTTTTCTTTAAATTTCCTAAAGTCATTTTTCTTTTCGGATGAGTAGAATTCTATAGTGTATATGTACCACAACTTTGATTTCTATTCATCCAGTGATGGGCATTTGGGTTGATTCCTATTTTTATCTATTATTAATTGAGCCACTATAAACATGGTTGAGCAAATGTCATTGCACTGAGGCAAGGTATCTTTAGGGTAGATGCCAAGTAGAGAGTTACTGGGTCTATTGGGAGCTCTGTATCCATCTTGTTCAGGAGCCTCTACACTGCTTTCCATAGTGGTTGTACAAGTTTTCAATCCTACCAGCAGTGAATGAGGGTTTCTTTTCCCTTTCATATTCTCCAGCATTTATTCTTATTGGAATTTTTAATGACTGCCATTCTGACTCTGTTAGGTGGAATTTCATTGTTGTTTTGATTTGCATTGCCCTGATGATTAAAGATGATAAATGTTTTCTTAAATGAGAAGTGGTCATTTGTATTTCCTCCTTTGTGACCTTTCTGTTGAGTTCAATGCTCCATTTTGTGAAAGGGCTGTTTGATATTTTATTATTTAGTTTTTTGAGTTCTTTGTAAGTTCTAGGTATTAGACCTCTGGCAAAGATTATCTTTAGATTGCTGGCAAAGATTATCACCTATATTTACAGTGGTCTATTGGCTCTGAATATGGTATGTTTGTCTGTATAGAGAAGCTTTTTAGCCTGGTTAAGTGATTGATGTACTTCCTGGGCTACTGGAGGTTTGTTCA
Source organism: Zapus hudsonius (assembly GCA_004024765.1). Lineage (NCBI taxonomy): Eukaryota > Metazoa > Chordata > Mammalia > Rodentia > Dipodidae > Zapus > Zapus hudsonius. The sequence goes on from PVHP010003543.1 coordinate 40,123, forward strand.
GAAAGTTTTTCCCTACTCCTATCTTGTGGAGAGTTCCATCTGTCTTTTTTATTCCAGGGTTATCAGAGTTTCAGGTCTTATATTGAGATCTTTGATCCAGTTAGAGTTGATTTCTGTGCATGGTGATAGGAGTGAGTCTATTTTTTTACATGTATTTATTTAATTTTTCCCACACCATTTGTTGAAGATGCTATTTTTTTTTTGCCAGTGAGCATTGTTGTCATCTTTGTCAAAGGTCAAGTAACTGTAATTACTTGAGCTAAGAGCAGGGTTTTCAATTCTGTTACATTGGTATGTCTGTCTGTTTTATGCCAATATCATGCTGTTTTTGGTACTATGGCTTTGTAGTATATCTTTTCATCTGGAATGGGAATACCTCCTGAGGAGTTTTTTATTTATTTATTTATTTTTATTTAACTAAGCATGGCTTTGGCTATCTGGGGACTTTTGCTATTCAAAATAAATTTTGAGATTTTTTTTTCTATGTATGAAAAGAATGAAGCTGGGATATTTACTGGCATTGTAATGAATCTATAAATTGCTTTTGGAAACATTGCCATTTTTTACAATATTAATTCTCCTATCCAGAAGCATGGAATATGTCATGGTTTGATCCAGGTGTCCCCCACAAATAAATGAATGTGTTCTGGGTAATCGATCCTCAGCTGATGGCAGTTTGGATTTTACACCCTCGCTGGAGGTGTGTTGTTGGGGGTGGGCTTTGGGGGTTTATAAGCCAGTTTCCCCTTTTGAATATTTGATACACCTTCCTACCACTGTTTGCAGTGCTGTGGTGGAGGTGATGTCCACCCCTCTGCTCATGCCATCATTTTCCCTGCCAGGATGGAGTCTCTTCTCGAGTCCATAAGCCAAATAAACCCATTCCTCTACAAGCTGCTTTTTTGGGGGGGTTCTTTCTGCTCAGCAACTAGGAAGCCGACTGCAACAGAATATCTTTCTATCTTTTCATGTCCTCCTCAATTACCTTCTGGAGCATTTTTATGTTTTCATTATATAAGTCTTTCACATCTTTGGTTAGTGTTATTCCAAGGTATTTGATTTTTTTTGAGGCTATTGAAATTGGGACTGTTTCTCTGATTTCTTTTTTTGTATGCATGTCATTTCATACAGGAAGGCTACTGATTTTTGTGTGTAAATTTTTTATCCTGCCACTTTGCTGAAGTTTATCACCTTTAGTAGCTTACTGGTACTATCCTTTGGGTCTGTTATGTGTAGGGTCATGTCATCTTCAGAAAGGGATAGTTTTACTTCTTTCCAGTCTGTATCACTTTTATGTCTTTCTCCTGTCTTTTTGATTAGGCTAGAACTTCTAGCACTATGTTGAAGAGCATTGGTGAGAGTGGACACCCCTGTCTTATTCCTGACTCTAGTGGTAACTCCTTGAGTCTTTCCCCATTGAGTATGATTTGGGCTTTAGGAGATTTATATATAGTTTTTATTATGTTGAGTTATAAGATTTCTATGCCTATTCTTTCCAGTGTTTTGATGAAAATTGATTTAGAATTTTGTTTTAGCCCTTCTCTACATTGATAGAAATGACTATGTGGTTCTTGTGGTTAAGTTTATTAATGTGATGAATTATAATAATTGACTTCTATATGGTGAACCATGCCTGCACCTCTGGGATGAAGCTTACCTGGCTGAAATGGATAATATTTTTAAAATTATCATTATTATCAATAATTAGATACATTGTGTGAGTAAATATGGTGATGGTATCCCCAATTCCCTCCTCTCTGTCCCTAACCCACAACGGGCCCTCCTCGGTAGACATACTGGATCAGGCCATATGGTAGGGTGTTATGAATTACACAGGATATAGGCAGATTTTTTCCCCTTTGTGTGTTGTTGCTGAAGGTGGAGGCAATATCTCAGGATATTCTCCCCCACTATGGCTCTTACATTCTTTCCTCCCCCTCTTTCATTCAGTTCTCTGAGTCATGGTGGATGAGTTTTAAGTCTGTTTTATTATTGTGTCTCTAGACTTCTACTTTGGGTGTGTTGGGTATTATTGGTGTCTGTCTTCATTCTCCTTTCATGGGTTATCAGATTTGCTGTGGTGATACATGTCTTGTTTATTTTACAATTTTCTCATAGGTTTCATTTGGGCCCTATATGATAGGCCAGGGGTGGTTCATCTTGGGCCAGGATGTCAGCCATCATCCCATGTCTTGTTGCAGCTATTGGCTGTCTGTGACCCTGCTGCCTTCTGAAAAAATACAAACAGGATCTCCATTGGAGATTGAGATCAGAGTAGGTTAAATGAGACAAACATTGTTAATTTGGTAAAATTCTAATGGATATAGCCATTTTGTAGCTGTCTGGTAGTGAGAATTTTTCTTTGGAGCCTGGATTCTTGGTCCCCATAAGATTTTGCCATGGATGCCAGGTCCAGTTAATAGTTCCTTACCACTGAGTGGAGCTCTTAGCCAATGAGTAAGCCATTGATTACCCACCTAGGTTCAGCACCACTCTTGCCCTGATGAGCACTTCTTGACTTGCTGGTCTCTTCCATATAGCAATGTGTTCAGCATTCTCATGACATCAGTCTTTATTGCATGTCAATGGTCTCTGCTTTCTCCAAATATCATTGACCAATTTCCCCTGACAGCTCTTGTAATGCCTTCCAGCATGCTACCATCTGAGAGCTGGTTACCATTCTGGATCTAGCATGGTTTCTTGTTGTTGTGTGATGATACTCTGTGGCATCTTCATCAGTAGGGTCGTATCTTTTTCCTAGGGTACGTAGTCAAGAGCTTTCGATAAAAGCCTGTCTTGTTTTGGGGACCTCATGGTTCTTTTGATTCAACAGCTTCATGTGGGAAGTAACCAATGACTATGTTGCTGTGTTTGGTTTTTGAGGATTTTTTTTCAGAATTTTTGATTCTATATTCATCAGGGATATGGATCTGTTATTTTCCTTTCTTATTGTATTATTGTCTGTTTTTGTTATTGTGGAGATGCTAGTGTCCTAGGAGTTTGGAAGGATTTCAGTACATGAAAAAGCTTCTGAAAGAGTGGTTTCATTTCTATGATGATGGTTTGGTAGAAGTCAGCTGAGAATCCATGTGGTCCTGGACTTTTCCTTTTGGAGAGTATTTGTTTACATTTTCCACCTTGGCAGATGTGATAGGTTTATTTAGGAAACTTTTTTACTCAGGGTTTACTTTTAGTAGATTGTAGGTGTCCAGTAGTTCATCTATTTCTTCTAGGTCTCCAATTTTGTGTAGTAGAGGTTTTAGAAATATGACCTGATGATTCTTCCATTTTCATTTGTATCTGTTGTGTCCTTCCCATTTTCATTTATGATTTTGCTGTTTTGGGCCTTTTCTTTTTCCCATTTAATTAGATTGGCTGAGGGTTTGTGGATCTTGCTTATTTTTTCAAAGAACCAGTTCTTCATTTCATCTAAAATTTTTTTTTTTACTTTCCATTTCATTGATCTCAGCTCTGATCTTAATTATTTCTTTTCATCTTGAGCTCCTAAGGTTGGGTTATTCAAGTTTTTCTACCACCTTTTGAGATCTCTCTGTTTTTGTTATGTAGTCACTTAATGCTATGAATTTTCCCCTAGGGTTGCCTTCACTGTGTCCCATATGTTTTGGTATGTTTTGTCTTTGCTATCATTTGCTTCAAGAATTTTTTTACCTTTTTGATTTCTTGAACCACCCACTCATTGTCTAATAGCATATTTTTCTGTCACCAATAGTTGGAATATTTTCTATTTTTCCTCCCATGGTTAATTTCCAGTTTTAATGCATTGTGGTCTGAGATGATGCAGGGGACTATGTCAATCTTTTTGAATTTATTGAGGCATGTTTTATGTCCTAGTATGTGGTCTATTTTGTATAACATTCCATGGGTGGCTGAGAAGAATTTATATTCTGTAGTTTGGGAATGGAATGTTCTGTAGTCATCTGTTAGGTCTTGTGGATCTATGGTGTTGTTAAAATCTATTATTTCCCTGCTGATCTTCTGTTTGGATGATCTGTCTAGAGATGATAGTGGTGTATCAAAGTCTCCTACTATGTTGGAATTGGACTTTCTGTTTTGTTTTTGAGTAATGTTTGCATTAAGAAATGTGGTGTACCTGTATTTGGAGCATACATATTTATGATAGTGATATCCTCTTGCTGGATTTCCTTTGATGAGTAAGAAATGCCTTTCATTATTCTTTTTAATTATTTTTGGTTTAAAGTCTATTTTGTCAGATATTAATGTAGCCACAGCCACTTGTTTTTTATTTCCATTTGCTTGGAAGATCCTTTTCCATCCTTTCACCCTGAAGAGATTTCTTTCTTTAGAGGTGAGGTCCATTTCTTGAAGGCAGGAGATGGAAGGTTCCATTTTTCTGATCCACCCTGTTTCCCTGTGTCTTTTTATAGTGAGTTAAGTCCATTAATATTCAAAGTTATAACTTTGAGGTTTGCTTTAAGCCTGTGGAGGGTTTTGGAGGGTTGATGTCTCATATGTTATTATGAGCTCATTAATTTTGATTATTGGGCTCATCCTCTTTTGGGCACTTGAGGTTGCCTGTTTGTCTCTTCTGTATGGACTATCTCTTGAACTATCCTCTGTAAGTTTGGTTTTGTGTTCATATAATTGTAGAGCTGGCTCTTATCATGAAACATTTTCATTTCTCCATCTGTTATGAGGGATACCTTTGCCAAGTACAGAAGTCTGGACTGGAAGTCACAATTGAGAAGTCTGAGGTAAATCTGATGGGGTTGCCTTTCTATGTGATGAGTCGTTTCTCTCTTGTCGCTTTTAGCACTCTCTCTTTGCTTTCTATGTTTAGCATTTTAACTATGACATGTCTTAGAGAGTTCCTTCTTTGGTCCTCTTTGTTTGGAGTTCTATGAGCCTCTTGCATCATGACTGACATTTCTCTTGTAAGAATGGGAAAGTGTTCTTCAATAATTCTGTTGAAAATGTTTTCTATGCCTTTGGCCTGGATTTCTTCTCCCTGTCTATACCCATGATCCTGATATTTGGTCTCTTTAGTGTATCCAACACATCCCTCATATTTTGTTCACATGAATTTTTTAATTCATTGAAGTTTTTGGATTCCCTATTAATTACTTCTGTCTTATTTTCAAGGTCTGAGTTCAAGGCCTGAGTTCCAGGTTATTAACTCTGGGATTGAGGATTTCTAATGTGGCCTTTAATAGCTCTGTTTGATTTTTGTTTTCTGTTATATTTTTGTTTATAACCTCCTTCTCTCTGTTGAGTTCTAGTTTCCATTATAGTTTTGTTTTTGATAATGTTTCCTGGAGTTCATTCTTGCATTTGGTTATGTCCTCACTGAAGTTAATTAGCTGGTTATGAAGCTCCTCCCACTGTTGTTTAACCCTAATTTCACTTAATGCACTTTTGAAGTCACGCTGATATTTCTCAATTAAGTTGAGTCTGATGCCAAAGCTTGTGTTTTTAGGCTTCACCTCATTTGTGTGTTTTTTGACAGCTTCCAGCTCAGCCAATATCTTGGTCAGGGTATCATTGCAGTTATGTCTGAGCTTATTTTCCTCTCATTTTGGGATTGTACTTCTCTTTTCACCTCTATGTTTTCAGTGGCACCTTCCATTGTGGGATTCTGGGGCCTTGGTGGCAGGCTTTTAGTTTGATGTAATTTATTTTATTTTTATTTTTTGCATTGGTGTCTTCCCATTTCTGGATAAAGATCCGATTTTGTCAGTATGGGAGCTAATGTGGGACTTGTAGGGTTTCAGTGATTGCTCTGTTTTGGGTTCCAGTTGTGTTGGTGCAACATTGCATCTACAGGTGCATGAGCTGCAGGTGTCATGTGTATGCCAGCATTTCAGGACTGGTGGCCAGTGTATAAGATGCTCTGAAGGTCAGAGAACTTCTCTGGCTGAAATCACTACTGTATCCTCCACTGTGGCTCAGGCAGATTCAGAGCTGTCCTACTTGTTCCTCTTCCCCTGCTGTATCCCAACTGGGTGGATTGTCAGGGTCACCCTGATGCCTTCCTGGGAGGTACCTGCCAGGTAAATTTTGCTTCTTAATTAGGCTCAGAATGAGTCTCCTTGGGGGTGCTGGATGGCAGATTCAGTGAGTGTGTGTGAGGTTTGTAGGGATATGAGTCTTGTTTTCTCAGTGATTGATCTGTTTTTGGTTTGTGGATGTTGTGTAGATTACAGGTGTTACTGTGACTCTGATATTTGAATTGTGCTTGTTTTGGGCCTCTCCTTAGTCCAGGTTTCCCAGGCCTCAAATACACTGGTGTTCCCAGAAACCCATCCTAAGTACACTGGTACCCTGAGTGCTCCAGTCACCTTGTCCTGAGCCTTGTCAGTCACCTCACCAGGCTCGGATGCACAGGCTCTGCTTGCTCAGGCCCCATACATGACAACTCACTAGCCAGGGGCATTACTGCCTTGAACCCACTTGTCCCTAATAAAATATAGGGTGAATAGTCCCCAAACAACATGGTAGCAGTAGACTCAAACTCACCAAACTCCTCTCCCTCCTTGAGTGCCCTGTCTCCAGACACACACAACTCTGTGCCAGTCTGGAGCAGCCAGCCCCACATATATTTATGCCTTGGGTGCTTAGTCTCCATACTAGCCACACTGGTCTCCTCAGTGGATTGGGGTGTGCAGGCAGTGGCACCCCTAAAGCTCTGGTCTCATCCACACCAATCTCTTCACCAGCCTGGGGTGCACTATACCCAGTCTCACCTTGACTCCCATCAACTTGGGGTGCCCAGGCTCAGAATTCATTGACAGCTCTAGGCCCAAGCTTGCCCAGTACCTCATCCGCCCTGAGTGCCCCACATCTAAACAGTGACGAATGCCTCAGCCCCAGCTCTAGTCCCTGGATGCACAGCTCCGCCACCTTCACCAGTCTTTCTTAAGGGTTATTTATCCATGTGAACCTGAAGTTATTGCTGACTCCCTTCTTTGTTGATGTGGCTCAGGAAGCTGGGTGTTTAACTCCTCCCTGCTAAAATTGGGAACTGTAGCTAGCTCTGCTAGTCTCCCAAAACCCCGGCTGGAGACAATTTCCCACAGCAGCTGGAGCTGGAGTAGAGTGTTATGCTGTTGCCCTTGCCTGGAGCCTGGTTCCTCTGGAGCAGCCACCTCCAAGAATTGACTTGGATGCCAATTTCTACAGGAGCTGATGAAAAGTCTGGAGAGTTGGAGAGAGGCAGGCCAATAGGGTTGACCTGTCTGAGAGAGGGGATATCAGGAAAATGAGAGGTGAAGAGAGGCACAAAAGTGGCTGAAGCACAGAAAGTGCAGAGCAATGGGTTAGGACCTGGAGGGTGGCCTGCCCACATGAGTGTGGAGGAGCAGTCTAGTGTAGCATTTTCACTTCATTGTTTTCTCACTTTATTTTAAAATCTTTCTTGACAATTTACTTGCATATGCCTAATTTACACAATGTATTCTGATCATAAACCCCTCCCTCATCCTTATTTCATTGGCCCTCTTCTATTTTAAAGTTTTTTTTTAACTTTCTGTCCTCCTCCACTATCCATGATGAAATGTTTATGGGAACAAAAGTATGCAGTTCTTGTGAAGGTAATAGTCTTTGTGAGGTCCAAGGACAGCATTTCTAAGCACTCCTCTCTATCCTCTGGCTCATACATTCTTTTCACCCCTTCTTGTGCTCTATTTCTTAGAAGATAGGATAGAGGTGTCTCAGTTAGTGCTAGCCACTAAAAAATCACTTATTCTCAGCACTTTGATTACTTTTGAATCTCCCCAATAGACAATGCCATCTGCAAAAGAAATAAAAATAAGTAAATAAATAACTAAGCATCTCTGACCAAAGGTATAGCACTGATCTATAGGCATAAGCATGGATTTTTAGAGGGTAACTTCATAGGTACAACCTATCCATTTAGCCAAACAGCAGCAGTAGCCTTCCTCATGCCATTGTTGCACCTGTTCCCTGGCTGGTTGGTTGTGTAACTCACAGGGTCCACTGCTAGTTAAGACTATGGATTATGCTTCTCCCCCACCCCCAGCTGTCTGCCTAGCACAGTCAGTAGAGGCTTCCAGCTCATTTTTGTATTGTTCTACAACCAAAGCTTGTGTTGTCTTTAGTAATAAGACCTTATCATCTGGTTCTGGTGTTTCCATTTCACACTTTTCCAGCTTTGGCAACAGTCGATATTGATTTGTAGTTCTCAGCAACCTCTCTGACCAACAAGTTACTCAGATTTATGGGATTTTCCTTTAATAACCTATGGATTCTGGGAGAAACACTTTCACCCCTTGCTGTGTATTTCTGTAGAACTTTCTCTTTCTTTTTTAAATTATATCTTTAATTAGGTAACAAAGAAGTAGGTTTCCATATGACTTATTCATAATGTCTTTAGTTTTTAGTAACACTTACCCCACTTCTATAACCATGCCTAGCTCTTACCTCATCTCCTATATCCCCTTCTCCTAACCTCATTTAACAAATTATCTGGTTTTTGTATTTATTTGTAATATAAGAAAGGTTTCATTTTATCTTTTAAATTTATTTTAATTTTTAATATTTTTATTGGAATAAAATTATATATATATATATATATATATATATATATATATATATACAATACAATATGCTCAGTATCATAAGTTATTAGATAAAAACTTGTGTTTTGGACTATTTTGCGTACTCTTGGTGTCTATATCCATTATCCTTCCATAAGATATCTGCCTTTCTGTGAGAATAGCTCTTTTGCTCATCACACAACTTCCTTAGAGGTTGGTTGGTGCTCTAAATGGTGAGTTTGAGGTGGTTCTTCTCTTGCTTAGATTCCCCCGCCCATCAACTCAGGTGGAGTTCAGTTGTCCACAGTTCTTGTAGATTTCTGAAAAGTACAAACAGAATCTCCAGCAGAGAGTGAGATTATTATTGGTCAATTGAGACAAATATTGCTAGTTTAGTGAGCATTTGGAGGGTATAGCCTTTCTGAAGACCTATGGTTAGTGAGGACTTCCCCGTGGAGAATGGGTTCTTGGTCCCCATTCAAGGTTGCCTTGGATCCCTGTACCAGTCAAGGGTTCCCTTCCACTGAGTGGATCTCATAGACAATTAATTAACCAGCTATTGATTACCCACCTAGGTTGGGCGCCACTATTACACAGATGGGCACTTCTTGTCTTGCTTGTCTGTGCCATATAGCAGTGTGCTCTGCATTCTCAGGCCATCGGTTGGTGTAGCTTGAGGATGTCCCCTGCTTTCTGGGATTATCATTGGTCTCGTTCCATGGCAGCTTGTGCAACACTTTCTGGCATTACACAGGCTAGCCTTCTGGGAGCTGGTTTCATTTCTGGATTCAGCAGGGTTTCTCAATGTTGTGTGATAGCAGTCTGTGGAATCTTCAGCAATATGGTCTTATCTTTTGCCTGAAGTGGGTATTCAAGGGCTGTGACAAAAGTTTGTCTTATTTTAATGACAATGTAGGTCACTTGTTCAACAGCTCATTGTGGGTAGTAAATACTTAATGGAACAAGGAGACAAAGGTCAGAGTCATTTGTCCAAGAAGTAGGCTTCCACCCACCCTCTTTGGGGCACTTAGTACCATATGATGCCCCCAGCTACATCAGGACCTTGTACAGAAGAAAGGATTGTATGGAGTCAGATTATTGTGAGTTTAGATTAGCATATATTTCCCCCCTCTGTCACTTCAGCCTTAACCCCCACTTCCTCCTGTACCCTTTGTCTGTCTCCTGAATCACTAGTCATGTTTGCTTTCTGTTCAAGCTTAACCTGATTGGGGGCCACAGATGAGGGAGAATATGTGGCGTTTGTCTCTCTGTTCTTGTGAGTTCACTGAGTATGATCTGTTCCCAGTTCATCCATTTTTCTTTGAATTTCTTTTTTTTAAATATATATTTTTTTATTTATTTGAGAGAGAGAGAGAGAGAGGCAGAGAGAGACAGAGAGAATGGGCACGACAGGGCCTCCAGCCACTGCAAATGAAGACACATGGGCCCTTTTGTGCATCTGGCTTTACATGGGCACTGGTGAATCGAACTCAGGTCTTTCTGCATTGCAGGCAAACACCTTAACCACTAAGCCATCTCTTCAGCCCTCTTTGAATTTCATTATATCATTTTTCCTAACTGCTGAGTAGAATTCCATGGCTTATAAGTACCACATTTTTGATATCCACTCATCCAGTGATGGGCATTTAGTTTGGTTCCAGTTCCTAGCTGCTATAAACATGATTGTGCAGATGTCTCTGGGCTGAAATGAAGAGTCCTTAGGATAGATGTCCAGTAGAGAGCATCTATTCCTCAATAGATTGGTCTACTGGTAGTTCTATAGCCATTCTCTTCAGAAGCCTCCGCACTGCTTTCCATAGTGGTTGTACCAGTTTGCATTCCCACCAGCAGTGGAAGAGGGTTTTTTTTTTCCTTTCATCCTTGCCAACATCTATTGCTGGTAGATTTATTTAATGATTGCCATTCTGATTGGAGTAAGGTGGAATTTCATTGTTGTTTTGATTTTCATTTCCCTGATGATTAATGATGTTGAACATTTTCTTAAGTGAGAGTTGGCCATTTGTATTTCCTCCTCTGAGAATTCCCTGTTGAACTCAGAGGCCCATTTTGTGAGAGGGCTATTTGATATTTTATTATTTAATATATTGAGTTCTTTGTAGGTTCTAGATATTAGAAATCTCTCAATGTTGTAGTGGGCAAAGATTAGCTCCCAACCCGATGACGGTCGATTAGCTTTGAGTATGGTAAGTTTGTCTGTACAGAAGCTTTTTAGCTTGATGAGATCCCATTGGTTAAGTGATTGCTGCACTTCCTGGTTTAATGGAGGTTTGTTCAGGAAGGTTTTCCTTATCCTATTTTGTAAAAAGTTTCAGGTCTTATGTTGAGGTCTTTGATCCGTTTGGAGTTGATTTTTGTGCATGGTGAGAGGAATGGGTCTATTTTCATTCTTTTACAAATGTTTATCCAATTTGTCCAGCACCATTTGAAGATGCTATCTGTACTCCAGTTGATGTTGTTGGCATGTTTGTTGAATATTAAGTCACTATAATTATTTGAGCTTAGGGCAGGGTCTTCAATTCTGTTCCATTGGTCTATCTGTCTATTCTTATGCCAGTACGATGCTGTTTATTTTGCTATGGATTTGTCATATTTCTTTAGTTTGGGTATAGTGATACTGCCTGATGAGCTTCTTTTACTAAGGATCAATTTGGATATGCAAGGCCTTTTGCCATTCCAAATAAATTTGTCTGCAAAATGTCTGCAAAAAATGTCACTGGTATTTTTATTGTCATGGCATTGAATCTGTATATTGCTTTATTGCTTTTGGGAGTATTGCCACTTTTACAGTATTAATTCTACCTATCCAGGAACATGGAAGACCTTTCAATCTTTTTGTGTCATCTTCAATTTCCTTCTTCAGTGTTTTCATATTTTCATTGTACAGGTCTTTCACCTCCTTGGTTAGTGTTACTCCAAGGTATTTGATTTTTTTTTTTTTTTTAGGCTATTGAAGTTGGGACTGTTTCACTGACTGTTTTTTCCTGTGTGCACATCACTTGCATACAGGAAGGCTCTTGATTTTTTTGTGTTAATTTGTATCCTGTCACTTTGCTGAAGGAGTTAATCACCTTCAGTAGTTTAGTGATACTGACCTTCGGGTCTGTTATATATAAAATCATTGAAATCTTTTTGCTATCTGCAAAAAGGGCTAGTTTCACTTCTTCCTTTCCAATTTGCATCCCTTTCCTGTCTTTGTCCTGTCTTATTGCTTTGGCTAGAACTTCAAGTACTATGTTGAAGAGTAGTAGTGAAAGTGGACACCCCATCTTGTTCCCGTTTTTAGTGGGAACTCCATGAGTCTTTCCCCATTGAATATGATTTGGTCTTTAAGGGGTTTGTGTATGACCTTTATTATGTTGAGATGTAAGACCTCTTTTCCAAGTCTCTGAAGTTTTGATCATGAAGTCATACTGAATTTTGTCAAAGGCTTTCTCTGCATTGAAATAATCATGTAGTTTTTGTGGTTAAGGTTATTAATGTGGTAGATTATGTTGATTTTTAAAAATTTTAATATATATATTTATTGACCATAATGAGTTACATTATTTAGTGGGCAAACAATGAGTTGTTATCCCCAATTCCCCAATGCACCCCCTCCCCATCCCAATCAGCTGGATATCCTCTTCCATGGGTCGTCTGGATCAGTCCTTGTGGCAGGGGACCATGGATAGCCTAGTACTCAGCCTGGTTCTCCTGGCCCAAGTATGTTGTTACTGAGGGGTGTCATGCCTCTGGATAGTCTCCCCCACCACGGCTCTCACAATCTTTCTGCCCCCTCTTCTGCTCAGTTCCCTGAGTCGTGGTGGGTGAGTATTAAGGCTGCTTTAATGTTGTGAGCTTAGGGGGCTTTGTGTTGAAAATTGTTGGTTTCTGTCACCCTGGCTTATCCTGTGTTGATTGAATGGCTGTGACTGTGGGTCCCTTGTTCATCCCGTCATTCTCTGCGGGGCTCCATATGGATCCTCCATGGTATGACTGTGGTGGCTCATCTCTTGCGAGTCTGCTATCGGCCTACAGTCGGTTGGTAGGGTTAGATGGGCCACAACTCTCTTGTTGCATCCTGAAAAATACAAACACAATCTCCATTGGAGTGTGAGGTCAGTATAGGTTAACAAATATACACAGATTCTATTTTTAGTAGCCTCTCCATCAATCGGTCCCATAGTGCATCTTTTCTTGGGAGCCCAAGAGTACGGATCTGGTGCATATCGCGCTGATTCCCCAGTTCCAGTCACGGGCTTCCCCTCACTGAGTGGTATATTTGGCCAAATTTAAAAGCTGTTGATTGTCTCCCCCAGGTCCTGGCTCCTCCATTGCACTAGTGCTCCTTTCTTGGTTCGCTGTTCTCTCCCAGTAGAAGGTGTGGTCAGCCTACTCATGGCCGTAGTCTGTGTTTCATGCCAGTGATCTCTGTTTACTCCAGCACCGTTAATCAGCTTCCCCTGGCAGCTTGTGCAGTGCCTTATTGCACTGCATTAACTACCATCTGGGGGCTGGATACCATTCCGAACCTTGAAGGGTCTCTCGATGCTGATTGATGGCATTCTGTGTTTTCTTCAGCAACAGGGTTTTGCCTCAGGCCTAGGGAGGTCACTCAAGAGCTTGACAGAATTCTGTCTTGTTTTTGGATTATGTTGATTGACTTCCATATGTTGAACCAACCTTGCATTCCTGGGAGGAAGCCTACCTGGTTGAGGTGGATAATACTTTTGATGTGTTGTTGGAAAAGACATTGTGCTAGTTATGAGTTTTAGCCACAGACTTTTTTTTTTCTTTGAGCACCTGTATTATGTCATCCTGCTGCCTCCTGGCCTCCTTTGTATCTGAGATTCTTTTGTAAATTATACATCTTTTCTTTTGTTGCTTTTGAAATTTTCTCTTTGTGTTTTACTTTCAGCCATTTAACCATGATGTATCTGTTTGTCAATCCTCATATTTTTTTCTACTTAGTGTTTCTGTGTGGGTAGGCCATTTTTTTTCGGTTAAAGTGGGAAGTTTGCAGCCATTATGTCCTTGTCTGCTTTCTCTCAGTTCCTAATATCCTCTCCTTATGATATTCCTATATGCATTTTGGTATATTTCGTGCTACTCTATATCTTTATTTCCCCCTGTGTTTAAGCTTACATAGTCTCTAATCATTTCTCTTCTGGTTTGTTAATTCTTTGCTATACTCATATCTATAGTAGAGATAGTGTAATGAGTTATTAAGCAAAATTTTAGTTACTGTTCTTTAAAACTACATATTTTCTGTTTGATTCTTTTTCATAACATCTCTCTTTGTTGATATTCTATATTCATTGTAGTGTTTTCATTATACATTTCTTATGTCATTATGCTTTCCTTTAGTCCTATGACCATATTGATGCTGGATACTGTATAAAGTTTTCGCTATCATATAACATCTATTCATTTTCACAGCTTCTTTGCCTGCTTCCCAGGGATTAAGTCACATTTTCCTATTTATTTCATGTTCTATAGAGTTTCTGGGAAATAGACATTTTACAGCATATATTGCAGCAACTCTGTGAACTCTCTTTTCCTCCTTCTGGAGTTGGCTGTTATTTGTTTAGTAGGTTGCATATAATTTTAGTGAAGTCTGTTTCTCTCCCTGCTTCCCCTTATTAAATATCTGCTGTTGTTCAGGAAGGCACAGGTTTTTGTATGCCCATCGTAATCTTTGGGTAACAATTATATTGGTAGAATTATTTTCCACTCTCCCCAACCACACCTAGCTATTAAATCCTGCTGGTTTCCAATTTTTTGCTTTATTGTTAATAGTGATACTTTGGGTGTTTCTTTAAGAGTTAATCAAGTTTAATCATAGCTTCTTCAGTGACACAATAGTTTGTGAGGTGAGTGTGCCCCCCTTTGAAAGACTCTTTTCAGTTTTCTTACTTGCCAGTTCTATGTTATAGTCACCTACAGTCGAGTCCCCATCTTCACTGGATTACCTCCACTGTTCTTGAGGGTGTCTCAGGTGTATATTTGCCTTCATGAAGCCAGTTCTCTTGGGACAACACTGGAAGCTTTCTGTTTTACACTTTTCTGGAAAAAGTCTCTGAGTGAGGACTCCAGAGCTGGTGATGGAGAAAGTGGCCAGTAGTACTCAGAGTGACACTTCTGCTTCAGGAGTTATAGAGCTGGTGGAGGGGGTGCAGACATTCTACAGGTTAAATGGAGAATATGAGTAAATAAGAAAGAACCTTCTACATTTAATTAGGATTATTAGTGAATATTTGTAAATATTGCACACTCATACACACATACATACATAATCATGCACATATTTCTACACATAATGGTTCAGTTGTTAGGTTTTCCTGGCTTCTTGGGCTTTAGGAATTTTGATGAGGCAAGAAGTCCAGGTTTTGTAATACTTGGTATGATAACAGATAATGGATAACTCTGTAATTTACATTAAAGAAAAGTTGAAAACATTCTCTCCACAAGCAAATTGACATTTATGGGCTTTAAGATATAACAAAATATGCACAAAGAAGATGAATTAAAAAAAACAAGTGAAATTTATTTAGATTGTTAGTTCTAAGAGGGTAAAGACTCTATTTTTTTCCTGAAAATTTTCAAGATCAACTTACTATAGTTTCATAGGTAAATATAAACCCAATCATGGTGAAGTTACAAGATTTTCATGTATATTAAGCTTCCTTTTTGTGTAGGATTGATCATATGTCTGAGTCTCAATCTGACATATGTTTTCCATTATACTAATAGACCATATATGGCAGGAAATTATGAAAAAAGGATATAAATGACATTTAAATAATTCAAATATAAGGTTAATATAACTCTGATGGGTACAGATTTTCCTTATTGTCTCTCTGTGAAAAATGAAGGTTACTAGTACTAAATTTTGAGAAATTTTTAAAACCCCGAAAGAAGGGAAGGGAGGAAAGGCGAGAGAGAGATAAGATGGGGTGGGGGGAGAGTTTTGTGTTAAAATATGTGGAAGAAACACTTTAAAAGATATCAGTGATAGTTTGACTTTTCTGTGATATATATTATGAAAATAGACACCTCAAGTAATCTATGATAAATGTGAATTATATGCTTCATTTTCAAATAACAAATAATCCACAATATATGATAATCACATAGAAATATAAACATTTCAAATTTGCCCTTCAGAAATTTTTTCATGCATAAATATCACTGTTTACCTAAGAAAATCATGACCAGTAATTATTTTTAACATCTATCAAATATTACTTGGAAGAATTACCATATTCTTTAATCATATTCCAGCATGACTTGGGGGTTAACTTGAGAGTGGCAAATCCCTCTCCCAAGGAAGCCTATGAAGTATGAGAAGAAAAACAAGGTTGTTCAGTAGAAGTATTTCCATCATTAAATCTATAAAAATGTAAGTCAAAAATCTAATTATGATTTCTGAAGCTGGGAAGACAGACACATTGCGGCCAACTCCCCACAGCACACATTCTAAACTCCACCGTTCAGGTGGAACTGCTTGAACACTCACATTTTGTGCTTCACTTACTTCCTTTTCCTGAGTTCATTCCCTTTTATTTCGATTGGTAGCTCTTAGACTGATCCTCCTTGCTTTGAATAATTCACCATCTAAATAAATGTAACAACATCAAAGAATCCCAGACTTAATACACTCCACTCCAGTGTGGACTCCCATGGGCTGATCTGAAGGAGACTGAAGAATTAATCACCCACGATAAGAGCCTCCAGCTCTTCATATGTTTAATGCTCAAGTCACTTCCACGAAAAAGAAAAAAAAAGACTCTTCTTCCCTTTTGTTTTTGTGTTTAGTTTTCTAAACACTGTCATTCTGTTTCCGCTTCAGCTCCAGATCCCCGGGATGTCTTGGCACCAAACACATGTAAAACAAATAAACACCTTCTTGCACACTCTAACAAGTGCAGCAATTAGTCTCTGAGCACAGCTTGCTCTCTGCCACAGCAACTCATTTGGTGCTGGTTGTTATCTTCGGAGAACAACTTTGCATCAGCAACATTTGTTTGATTCCATGGTTTTTAGCCCTGTCAGCATGGTGGCTTCTGCACATGCTTTTCAGATCCTAGTTCTGCGCCTCTAGGAAATGAGCTGCGAGCTGGCATATAGCACTTGACTCCTGTATGTCACCTTGTCACACTCAGGGAACATTGGGCTGTGGGTGATATTCACTCCGTATGGGCTGTAATAACTACTGCTGTGAATTACAGATGATTTCAGTCTGGACAGTTTTTCCTTCATTTTGTTACACAATAGAATAGACTTAAAATAGCATTAACAAGACTCAGTATGTTGTTATAAACAGCCTATATACCAAGATGTAAAATATTATTTGTTGAGTACCCAAGATGGTATATTTAGAAAGCAAGTGGGAAAACACTTGGCTTCTATCATATCACTGCAATAGGGGCTAAAAAGGTTTGTCTGAATTGATGCAGAATTAGAAAGCTGGAAATAAATCTTTTTCTATCTATAGCTGTATTTGATATATGACCTTATCTTTCCAGATGCTTTTATTTTTCGAAAGGCTTGATTTGAGGAGAGAGGAAGTGGAGTAACTAAAGTATGTGAAGACAGTTTGTCTATCCTGGAACTTTGTGTACTGTCGTGAAGCAGAAAGTCTATTTTCAACAGTGATGTACAATTAATCACATTTCATTGTGTACATCAGTATCATGTGGATGCTGAATCAAATATTTAAGCTACAAGAAAAATTCCCATTGAGACTTGTTTCATGGTACTAACACCTGCCATTTATTGATGGTTCAGTTTCCCTTGGATCTTTTTATTAGTAATGCAGGGCACAGACACAAAAAGAAAATTAATTTTTGGTTCCAGTTCTATGGCTAAGTGTGGGACTCTGTGGAAGATGAGTGGCCCCTAGGATTCTGCGTGTGAGTCTATAGAAGCCATGAGACTTCTATGGAATTTGGTTCTTCATTCTTGATGCAAAATGTTTAATCTAATGGCATTCTAAAATATTTCCAGTTCTAAAACTACCATTCTCTTGCTACTGAATGATTCTTGAAATTGGAGAACTTGCTTTTCTGTGTAACATTGTACTAGAAGCTAGGTAAAGTGAGCACAACACAAAATGCAGGCTGTTCTGCCATCAGAGAGATTGTTCCAATAGTCAGGAGAACAGGGCATTGTGTCAGGTAGCAAGAATGACATGCAAGGCTGAGATGAAGAACAGAAGTGATGACAAGGAGGTCCTTACCATCAGGTAATAGAAGATGTTTTATAGATTTTTGATTTTTGGAAATTTTTGCCACTAGAAGAGATCCAGCGAGTATTCTGCCACAGTAACAATCTTTGAGAGGAGAGTTAGTTCAATGGGAGGAATACTAGGCTTGGCTTCGGAAGAGGTGAGAGGAAATGTGCTTTTGCCTTCAACTCTGCTCTAGTTTGGATCTAGTGTACCTACAAAGCCCATGTGTAAAAGGCCTCATACTCAGCCTGTGACTTTATGGCAGATGGAGGATGATAGCACCTTTAAGAGATTCTCATGAAGGGGATACTGGAACCTCAGTTTCTTCCATTCTCTTGCTGGCTATCATGAGGGACATGCACACCCTCATTCTTGCCATGTCACCAATCAGGAGGTTGGTGTTCTGTTACTCTAATGGATGGAAGTCATGGGTGAGGAAGGAGAAACTGATTGCTGGTCTAGCAGCTTTTGCTCCCCTCAGGCTTTGATATTCATGAGTGGCAGCAGTAGGCAGGTAGGTCGGGAACAGTAGCAAGTGTTACAGTCCTCAATTCGGCCTTGGGTACTGGAACCTTGAGTATTAATAGCCTACAGCCCAGTGTCTGTGGCTTTTGTCCCTGAAGAATTAACAGCTCTCTGGAACTCTCCCAGGTTCTCTTCTCTGTTTCCCTACACTTTTTGTTCTTCCTCTGTCTCAGGTCTTCACCTCTTTTGTCCTCTCTAATTCCCCTCACCTTCCTGTCCTGGTTTTCTTGAACTACATCAAAATGTTAGATAGCCACAATTTAGCCATCCCTTAGACTGTTTGGAGGGCTTGCCTCCATTAGCCATCTTGGCTTAGATCTGCCAAGACCACCCTGGGTGCAAGGCATATTCCATTGCTAAGATTTCTCTGAGTACTCACTGACAGCAAGGTGACTCTACTGCCACACTCTTCTGTCTCTGTTGCTTCCTGCTCTGTGTTTCCAGCTCTGCCCATAATCCTGAAAAGATCAGCCTTTTATTGGGCCTAACTAATTTTGCAATCTCAAGGGAGGCAGCATAGCTCTCCAGCTAACTCATGAGTGAACCCAAGAAGGGAAGTCCGGACCAATCACAGGCATTTGTTTGCCAGTCACAGCCTTGCCTCTTAGCATGGGCCAAGGTTTCCCCATCCCAGCCAGTGTTTCTCATCTGTTCAGTGCAAAGTTTGCAGGGTCAACTGAGATTTGTGATAGCAAAACCACCAGTACAACCTGCTTTCAACAGCCCTGGATGAGGCTGTGCCTTCTGGGGCCCAGGTAATCAGCTGTAATTGCCATGTAATCTTTGTCATGTAACATCAGGGTGCTCTTGTAGTGCTCTGAGGTAGTCTGATTGGCTATTTGCCAGATAGACATTTTGCTCAAGGCAGCCAGGGCAGCAAGGGAGAGTCTAACCACTGCTGATTAGGGATTCAAATTGTCCCATCTCCATTGCCTTTTACTGCAGGAAAATAACATCATGAAGAGGACTTATGGCATAAAGTAACTGATTATTAATATTAACAGTGATTTAATAGTTTGTAACAAGCTCTAACAAACTTAACAGTTGCCCAGTGTCCTGCAGAGAGGTGGGGAGTGACACTCTCATCTTTCTCACTGTCCTAAGCTCCAAAACAGCAAGGTAATGTGATCATGGAGGGAAACCATTGAAACCTTGAACCAAAATAAACCTTTCTTCCTTTTAAATTGTTTCATGAGACTTTTTGTCATAGTAACAAAACATGGACTAAACCATATTCAGCATTTTACTTCGGCATATTT
The DNA here is from genome assembly GCA_004024765.1 of Zapus hudsonius. Taxonomy (NCBI): domain Eukaryota; kingdom Metazoa; phylum Chordata; class Mammalia; order Rodentia; family Dipodidae; genus Zapus; species Zapus hudsonius. The sequence continues at coordinate 59,673 of PVHP010003543.1, forward strand.
CTGTCTCTATGGCCTTGTTTCTTTCTGTATTCTGATGCCTCTAGGGGTGCCTACTCACCAAACTGCTCAGAGATATTGTTGTTTCTAAGGGGTACCTACTCACCAAACTGCTCAGAGATATTGTTGTTTCTAGGGGTGCCTACTTACCAAACTGCTCAGAGATATGGTCGTTTCCAGGATAGAAAATTCCTTCCTGCAACTTGCAAATGAGAGTTCGTTTTTTCTGAATATGTTTGTTATCAGTGGGAGAAAGATCTAAAAATCAGCAGGAATCAATTTTTCTTCTTAATCTTAGTAACATGCAAAAAAAGCCATGACTCAGAAAGGCACTGGAAAAGGTGATGCAGCATGCAGGATGCAGGCAGTCATGCTGGTAAATGAAGACAGGCTTTCTATGGACAAGCAATATTTATTTATTGATTTCTTGATTTCTTAGTACAATTTCTACTGGCATATCTTTTTGGTTGTGCAGCATTTTAGCTATTTTATTTTTTAAGTTGTGAATAAGATTTCCCCTCAATTTCCTCAATGGAATAAGCTGGAATGTATGTTGAATGTAATTCTAGTTAGTCTTTCTGCATTAACATTGCAAGACCTGTAAATATCACTTGTGAAATAATCATATGAATAAACATCCCTTCAACTGGAATTACAGCACAAATTCAGAAGCAACTACCTAGAGTGTTCATTTCCCAGGATGCAAACTTACCATGGGTGCTATCTCTTGATTTTTATGTTATATACTTAAGAGAAAGAGCCTTTTATTTATTACCCACTTACCATATAAAAGAGACTCTCTTCTTGTCCATTTTCTTGAAAATGTTATTATCAAAATGCCAAGTGTATTGTGCTGATAGGACTGCATTTGATAACAGCATTAGCAGTTTCTTATTGGGTATATATTAAGGAAAAGCTAAAGAACATCTTGATAAGACTTGTCCAGTGTGGCCTATATACTGCTTGGATGTCTATATCCACAAATACATAAGCAGCCTTAGATACTAGAAGAGCTGAATAGGTGCTATGTCTATATTTGCTTTGAGGAAAACAGTGATTTGTTGTCATGAGATAGAAAGTCAAATCTATACACTTGCGGGAATGTATAATAAAACAAGTTATTTCTTCTCTCTGGGCCTCCATCTTGGTAGATTCAACACTGTCTAAACACACACCAGTGTTTCAGCATTCTGTGTTGTTAGGCAGTGTGGTCTGTCTAAGGGTGTTATGTGGATATCTATCAAAACCTATGATGGTGGTTTGAATGGGAAATATTGCCCATAAATTCATTAGTTTGAATACTTAATTCCTGGGTGGTGGAGCTGTTTGAGAAGGTTGTGGAAGCTTTCAGAGATGGAACTTTGCTGAAAGAAGTATTTCACTGGGGATGGGCCTTGAGGTGGCACCCACAGGAAGTTCTTAATGCTGCTGCTTCCTCCATGCTGATGTGGAGTTATGATGCCTGCTGTCTGTTTCTGCCATGCTTTCCCTCACCATCATGAAACTTGCTGAAACTGTGAGCTGAAAATTATTCCATTTACTTCTTAATCTTCTGGCCAGGTATTTTGTCCCAACAAAAAGAGAGTAACTGATGTAACTATGCAAAGAGAATTGCTTGACAGATTTTTTTGTTAGTCAGGTTTCTCTAGGGAAACAGATCCAATACAATTTAAGGTTACATGCCAGTAAAGATGACTTATTAGACTGGCTTGCATGATAACAGTATATGCAGACTGGAGAGGCAGAGCAACCGGGAGCTACACAATTTAGGAAGATGGATGCCTCAGCAGCTTCAATCCAACACCGGAAGCCTGGAAATCCCTTGGGAAGTCTCTTGAATTGAATCCAAAGCATAAACCTGGACTCTGGGGTCAGTAGGCGATGACAGCAATGATGGAGGTGCTCACTGGGGTTGTAGATGCTCACATACTACCCTCCCCAGACGTTCCTGCATCCAGGCTGCCAACTTTTGGAAAGATACCATCCACTATAAGGAAAATTATTCTTCTCTAGTTATTTTCCCACATGTCCATATTCTCTGGAAATGCCCTCACAGACATACATGTGTGTTTAGCCAACATTAGATCTCTTTTAATCTAGTCTAATTAATAACCAAGTCCAACCATCACACAATCTAATTTCAAAAACTTGTAGAGAATTTGAGAGCCTAGAACCATAGTTAAAAATACAAGAGTACACTTTCTAAATTGCAGGTTTTTATATATTTGCCTTAGGCAATTGTCCATTATGACAAACAGGGCCTGAATTTTCACTCATTTATTTATCGCTTCTTTCATTCATCATTCCTCTTTATTCCAAGTCCAGCGACTTTATGGCAATGTTGTTCTTTGGTATTAAGAGGTTAAAAGAGATTCTCCCAGACTTCAAAATGTATAAAAAATGTGGTTAGTGATTTTACATGTGTTGATTTCTTTAAAATATATTATATACTGATAATTATATTTCCAGCTATTACTATAGAATATGATAAAACCAGAAACCAAAAATGGAGTAAACTGTGTACTTGGCATTGTGGTAAACATTTTATATATTTTTTTTTAGTTTTAAGTACTCCTTTATATGTAACTTTATAGGTTATTCTTCTATATTTAACTATATTTTTTTCTTCAGAAATTGCTTTCCTTCCTAGAGAAAGCTAGGATTTTCTATTTATTGATGAGAAATGAAAGGATTAAAGAGACTTAAAATAAGACAAAAAGCAGATGTTTTATTCCAATTATATACAGCTTTATGTTTATGCTTTCTAGTCTTTGTTATGATATAGGAGTAACTCTTATCTTAAGATTTTGGTGGCTACCCAGCCTTTATGAGCCTTTAACATACCAGGATTTAACTCTTTAGTGAGAGAATAGATTCATCTGCAGTCTATCATGTATCTGCAACTTTAGTAACTTTAATCACTTTATGAGGCTTTCTTCTTAATGATCTTAAAATAAAATGGTCCTATAAATCAAAATATTTGTGTTCTTTCACTTCAGTGTTGAAAAGAAACCTGTATAGATAACTTAAGAGAATATTTTATACAAAATCTTTTTCTTTGAAACTCTCTAATACTAGCAAATTTTGTAAATAAAAAAAGTAAAAATTAAGCCATTTTTTTCTAAAAGATGCATTTATAAAATCATTTACTATATAATAACTTAATCTGTACATTAAAAGCCTAAACTTTTTTCTCTTGCCTTCTTCAAAGTTTCTGAGAACCTAGTATATGCAACAAACTGTGTTAGGAAGGTCTGTGAGGCAAGTTTTAGTGTCTGTGCTTCCAAGCAGTTTTAATTGGCTTTAAGCCTTGAACTTACATTCATGGGGAATATACACAAATTTTTTAAGTTTATTTTTTGAGAAAAATTTGAAAAACTTGAATAAATGACAAAAATCATTTATATAAAGGCTATTGACTTCACTAAACCTCCTTTTGAAAGTAAGTTATTCTTATTGGTAATTATTAATCTACTGCCTAAGTAAATTATTGCTGTGGGCAAAAGCACCATTGCCTTCATAAGCTAATCAGACTATCATTGGTACAAAGATAAGCACAGCTTTTCAATACAACATTTACATCAAGAAGAACTTTGGATTCTACTTAATCAGAAACTGAGGCACATAGCACAAAACAAAGGAAACACTTAGATGAAAATAGTTCTGACATACTGTGATCTGAAGAGGATGGGTAATTGTCTTGTACTTCTAAAAGTACTTCTGTGATAGGGAAAATCATTTGCATAGTTGAAACAAACACATGATGGTGAAGGGTCTGTCCTTATTGATGGGAAACATGTATGTTACCCTCGCTATTTTATACGTGGGACTTGGGGAAAATAAAGTTTATGGTAACGTATTATGTAATTGCATGTAGGTAATAAATTTACCTATGTGTTAAGGATATGATGAAGACTACAATCAATCTTTATAGTAGCACTGTTATGGTAAGGAACAGAGTAAGAATACTACTAAGATTAGTTGAGGAGAGTATCAAAGTTCTATATCTCCATCTTGGCTGGAAAGTTCCAGAAACCCATACCAAATAATCTTTAAAAATCAAGAGACTGTTTGAAATAATATAAATGGAAAAGGATATTTAAAACATACTGCTTATGAATGATAAATGGTAAATATGAGATTTATGTATGTAACATTCCCTGTATTTAATGATAAAGAAATGACCTGTAAAGTTGTTGTAAGTATCAATTTTGATAGATAAAATTTCTGGTAAAGTTTTATCACCCCCTCCAACTTATGCATGCCAGGAAATTTATTTTCATGGTGATTCTAAATTCTGTCACGCTTACAACCAGTGATTTAGCATTACATCCATTTGTTTCCACAAAAATCTTGTTTATGACTTTAAATCCATATACATAAGTGATGAAGAAGGGTCTTTGCTTATTCATGTGATGAATAGTCAATGCCACAGACAGCTCCACGTGGCTGGGATGAACATCCAAACGAGACACCGTTTATTGAAGGAAGGGATTGACTTCAGCTTACAAATCCAGGAGAATTTCCATCAAAGACAAAAGAAACTGATCCTCTTTCACAGATCCAGACAGACAGAAACAACCAATGAGGCAGAAAACACAGAAAGCAGCAAGCTGGGTCCCCGCTAGAGCTCACACAGCACTCTACCCCTTTGCGTTGGAATAAGTTCAACCCCCATGACACCCAGTCTCTAGCACGCTGCTGGAGACCTAAAAAGGAAGTTTAACCTTAATAAGAAATACCTGAGGCTATGAGGGATAGATATTCAAACTACCATACTCAATGTTTTTTTCCTCATTCTGATTCTTATAAATTAAAATATTCTCCCTGTTTGCTGTAAGTGTATTGACACATATAAATCTCCCCAGTTGCAGAATAATTCTCTCATAATATCTATCCATCTAAGCTTTTCCTTTCTAAAATAGAATGTGACAGACATAGCAGTATGGTGCTGATATTTTATTTGTGTGATTATTTTATTGTGGTCTTTTGACCTCCACAATGTCAGGTACTGTGCTTGTTTTGTTTCTTGATATATAGAAAAGCATTAGAACATGATAGAATCATAATAAGAGCATATATTAGCCTAAAAGACTTCTTTAACAACACAGGAATAAAAGAAATAGAGCTGGATCTCTAAATTTGCTCTATTTTGACAACATGATAATTAAAAATACAAATTGTAGCACAAGGTAAAATTTTGAAATTATATATTGGCTCTACTACTTTCACAGTGTAGTTAAATGTTACAAGGCTAAATTTTTATTTGTAAAATGAAGATAACCATATCAACTTCCTGCTGTTTTTATAAGTACTAAAAGAGGTATTATAAAATTACTAGCATGTGTATATTTTAGCTGAATTACTACAACTGAATACTTTACATGTATATCTAACTAAATGCACAGAACAATCCTTTGAAGAACACTGGACTAAAATTTTATCATTAATATTTAAAATAGACATTAAGGTTTAGAGATTAAATAACTTGCTCAGAAATATATAATTCATGAACAGTGAGGTAGTATATTAAGATGACATCAACTTGAAAAGATCTGTTCCTAACCAGTGAACTGTAATGTTTGTACTCATTTAACATAATATATGGTTTATATTACATATTCCATATGTGATAGCCATTTTCTCTGATTAATATTTGAGAGCCTAATAAAGTGCATTCTAATCTATTTTCCCAGGCATTTGTAGCCTTTGTGCTTTGATTTCACAGTAATGTGTCTTTCTGTAAATGAATAAGACTTGGTTTATATCTCATTCCATAATCAAAGAATAAAACAAATATAACTTCCTATAAAAAGTCACTGCATTAAGAATAAATATTCAATCTTGTCACTTTGTTCTTAGGTGAAGAAATCCTTAAATTGTGGTGTATAAATTTTGGCTAATTATTTGTTATCCCCTTAAGCATTTTTAGTATTATAGATGTTATTTTCCCATTTCTAAAGGTTGGAGGCTGGGTTATTGTCTTATTACTTTCTATGTGTTCCCAAAGCTTTTGGGTTAGGCCTAAATAATGACTAAGAATAAATTATGAATATCATATGCCTATAAAATTTTCATACAGGTCTTCATGTATAATTGCATCAAATATATATGAATCTCAAAAGTAAAGAACCCCTATAGGAAAATTAGTTTTCAAGTATTTTAACAATTATAATTTGTTTTCATGTATCTTTACCAATACTTCATCCCTTTGTTATTTTAACAGAGAGAGTTTCTTTCAAAAATAATCTGCAACTATCTCAGAGGATGCTTATACTTTTCATAGTGATTTTATTCCTCTCAGGAACCAGCCTTCTTTTTTCTTGTGTAAATGGAAAAACAGTTTGGGATGGAAAGTCTAAGGGGAGACAATGTGAGTATATGCCCAGAGTGCCATATTTATCCTCTGCCATTTGCTCTGTAGTGTTTCAATGATAAAATTTTTAATAATTAAAACCTCTCTATTCATGAGTAATTAGTTAAGCAGCAGTGAAAGAAATTTCTAAGATATTTGTAGATGAAGTCAATGTTTTAAAGGATGGTTATTTTATTTTAGAACATGACAGTGAGTACTGTTTCCACCGCTTGGAGGCCAACAACGCAATACTGATGATTTACCTGAGAGGTGTTCATCCGTTTACACTTTTACATTCAGTAAACCTGTGCAGTTGCTATGGCAACTGGAAGTCTATAGGGTCCATTTCAAAAAAATGTGCTTGGCAGTTGATGTGCATAAATCTTCTCCACAAATGATATGTGGCTTTCATCTTGTGGTTTATTAATTTGTATTTTCTTTGTATCTCAGAGTGTCTTTTATTTTATAAACTCTAAAGGCAAGAAGAAATTGGTTAAAGAAACAATTTCTCCTGAGATTCTAACCTTTGAGTCTGGCTTATTAAGTGAAAATGAAGTACAAACCTTGGCATGCCAGAAATCTTACATAAGCATTAACACTAATTTCTAAAATCTGGGACAAAGCAGTGGATCTTTTGTAATTCAGATTCCTAAGCAGTTTAATAATTATTCCTCTCACATTGAAAGTAGAAAATATTGTAAGAAGAATGAGTAACAAAGGGATGTATTTTTCTTCTCAAAATTGATATATAGACTCTTCTACAGAAAGTTCTATAACATGATAAACTCTTGTGCATGTGTACCAGTGATTAACGCCTTAGAAGGAAAGAAGACATTAGAATGAGTTTCACAAATGATGGATACAACATTAGTGAATTAAACTTTCTCTGTAGACTCCTATATATGTCGCAATAACTTATATTAATCTTTAAGGCTTTTCCAGCAAAGAGTAGAATCGCGCTGAGGAAGGGTGTTCATTATAGTTTAGTGTGTCTAGTTGTACATGGAGGGTTTTAGTGTGGGATGGAATACATCTGAGCTTCTGCTTCATATCTGGTTTTGTTAGCTTCTTAGCATATCAAGCTGGTCTTTGTGTATCTGTTACCTCTTCAATGGAAATCTCTGTTTGTCAACTTGAGAAGACTGAGAATCACCATGGAAGCAAACTTCTGGTCATGTCTATGAGGGACTATTTCCCTCCCATTGGCTGTGGTAGGAGGACTCATTCATCCTAACTGTGGTAAGCACCATCCTATGGGTTAGATTTCTGGACTATATAAAAAAGAACAAGCTACATTCCAAAAGAGAAAAGATCAGGCCAATGTAAGACCAAAATTCAGCTGGTCAAATAGTAAAGCCTCGAGTTCTATGTCTGGCATATGTGGCTCCTTATGGAATCACATGGGCTCCAAAGAGCTTGGCTAGACTAGAACTTCCAGCTCTCCTGCCTATAGCCCAGGTGTCTCTCTTATATATTCAGCCTTCCCATGATTCTGGTATCACCAACATTTTTGGGTCTCCATGGAAACTTAGAATCTTCTCCAAAGTTCCATGCTTTTCAACACCTCCTTGCAGGGTTACTGACCCTGCCCACATCTCTGGAACTATGGTACAGATTCCATGACCTCTCAATCTTACATTTTTCATGCCTGCAAGACCAGTACCATGATACTTCTGAATTCTGAGGTCAGTTTGGGATGGAGTCTGGCCCCTTGGACACCAGTAACATTAGATTTTTTGTGCTGACTATGTGGAAAATAGTTCCCTAGGTAGTTGCTATTGAGCAGAGAGTCCCTTCGTAGGCATTCTCTGAAGTTTAGGTACTTTTCTTTTAATATTTTTGTTTTATAAAATGGATATACTATTATTTTTCCTCTCTCCTGCCCCCATTCTATTGAGGGTCCTCCTTGGTGTGGTTATTGGTCTTCATTGTGGAGTCTTGAAGGCCTCAATCAGTCTCTGTAGTGGTGGTGGTGGTTGGGGATGCCTCAGGCTAGTCCTACCCACCCTGAGGCTCTTATAATCTTTCTGCCCCTTCTTCCTCAATGTTCCATGAGCCTTGGTGGGGCATATTAGAGATCTGATTTACTTTGAAATGAATGTGCATTTTCACAAGTCTTGCCCTTGGGGCATCTTTCTTATTGTTTCCTTGAAGAGAATGAGGTTTCACCCTAGGTGCTTCTTCATCAGCACTCTTCTTACCAGAAACTTTAAACTTGTTCACATAAAGTTTTCATCCCAAACTTCTGAAGTTTCCTATCTTAATACTCTCAGTGCAGTTCTGAATTAAAGCAGCAGGTAGTCACCATGCCACAGCCTAAATGTTATGATGTCTTGAAATTTTACCAACCAAGGAAACTAGTTTATTACTTTTGACTAAGCCCCATTCAAGTTGACACTGGCAGAATGCCCCAGGCTTTTTGTTTACTTGTTTGTTTTTGCCAAAATGTAGCAAGAATGGTCCCTGTATTCTTCTGGATGGACTTCTTATTCTCCTCTGAAACCTCATAAACCAGGCTGTCACTATCCACATTTCTCTTGGCATTGTCGTCTTCTCTGTTCCCACAAGAATTTCACATTAAGCTTAATTCAGCATTCTAATTTTTTTAAATTTTATATAATAGTTTCACAATCTTCCACATTACTCCTTCAAACCAGTTCCAAAGGCCTAAGAACCACATGGTCAACTTTATCACAACAATGACCTCACTTCTTGGTACCAAATTTTAGTTATTTTTCTTATTGTTGTTACAAAAAAAAAATGCCTGACAAAATAATCTTGGAAGGAAGAAGGGAATTAATGGTATATTTGCTTATGTCATGAGTGTGAAGTAACCTGTCACATCTCATCCATACTCAGGAAGCAAAGGGAGATAAATGTGAGTTCTCAGCTTGCTTTCTCCTTTTTATCTAGTTTAAGGCCCTAGCCCATGGAATGATACCATCCACAGTTAGAATGGATCTTTCAACCTCATTTAACTCAATCTAGAGAATTTTTTACAAATATGCCCAATGATTTTCTAGAGCCTATCATGTTGAAAATATTAGCCATTGTACCATGCATCTATAGAACTTTTTATTGATATATATTCATCATACATGGTTTTATGTTTTATAAAGAGTTTCTTTCAAGTCTATCATGTATTATAACCATATTACTCCAAATCTCTCTCTTTCCTTTTCTCCCTCCATTCCACTAGTCTTTTTCCTTCCTTCAGTCTACCTTCTATAAAATTTGTTTTATTTGCAAAGTTGAAGTTATGCCTATTGAACAAAGCTTCTTATTTTCCCCTAGTTCTTGATTGCAATTATTCTATGCTTTGTTTGTATGAACTTACCTACTATAGATTGATACTCAGAAAAAATGTCATCATAAAGTATTGGTCACTTATTGACCAGTTTATTTCAACAATAAGGCTTTCAAGGTTCACCCATCTTGTAGTTCCTGCAAGACTTTCTTAGCACATTTTGTTTATCCATGTAGACCTGTGTTGCTTCTACCTCTTGGCTCTTGTGAATACTGCTACTCTAAATATGGATAAAGGAATATCTTTTCTTGTCTCTAATTTCAATTTCTGGGGGCCATATATCTAGAAGTTAAAGAGCTGGATCATATAGAGATTCTATTTGTAATTTTTTGAGGAACCATAATTCTGTTTTCCATAATGATTGTATCATGTTACCTTCCTGTTGATAGTTAATGAGGATTTTAATTTTCCATATAATCACCAACACTGTTTAACTTCTTCATTTACAATTTTCTTTTTTCTAACAAGCATCCCATAGGAATAAAATATTTATGTCATTGTGATTTAGATTTATACTCCCCAAACATAATTCAGCATCATTCATGTGCCTTGTTTTGTGAAATATTTTTTCCTGTCGGTTACAGACTGAGATATGTCCCTGGTCTCTCACCAAATTCAAATGTTTAAATACTCTTCCTCAGTATTTCAGATTCTAACCATATTTACAGACTCAGTATTTAAAAGTGAAGTTCAATTAAAAATGTAGGCCCTTAGAGTGGGCCTACAGCAACATAACAGGTGTCTTTATAAGAAGTAGAAATTTGAACTCATGTTAATATTTAGTAGTGATTATGTGAACAAAAAGAGAGAATATGGCTGTCTTCAAGCTGATATTTTGACATTGCTTCTAGAACTGTGTCTGGATTTTAGAGTGACTACTGTAAGAGCAAAAGGTAAAAAGGATTACATTTTGATATTTTCCAATTAACAATCATATGGTATCTCCAGAGTGCATTGAATTGATTAGCCTACCTTGGTTGAAAGAATTTCTATACTCTTCCTTGGATGAGGACTGGAAGGCTTCAGGAAGAGTATGAATAGTGGCAGTGATTTTAACCATATTCAGAAAATGCATTTGCCATGTTCTGGCCTGTGACCCAGTCTGGATTCTTCCTGCTTTCTGATTACATTCATTGTTCCTACAAAGCCATTAAGCATCCCAACCACATTTTGGGATGAGCTTTACTTCCAAAGTTGAAGATCTTATTACTTAAACTAGAAATTGGACGGATGAAGATCTTCAGATAGAGTTAGTTCACTAGGGGCATTTTCTTAAGAAGCTTTTCTCCCATTTGAGTTAAAGATCTGTAACCAAGTGTATCCTGTCTTCTGACTTAAGAGAGCTGCTATTGGCACTACCATTCCAGTAAGGGAATTAGGAGGCATTCCACAGGGCTATGAATCCAGTTGGGCATGCATCACAAGTTCTATTATTAAGTCTGTAGTATGAACTCTTCCAAATTGTAAGACTCTATTCTTTTTTTCTTCCACATCTCATTCCCCAGATAGTGACTTTTTGCCTAGCCACAATCATAATATGCTGCTTTTAGACTTGCAGTTCAAGGTTACAGTTCATCATGATAGGTAAGGGAAGGCATGGTGGCAGGAGTAGGAAGCCTATTTGAGTAGGAAGTCATATTGCATTCAGCCATAATCAGGAAGGAAAGGGCACATAGGAAGTGGGGTCATGTTATATAATCACAAGGTTTACCAAGAGCGACCCACTTCCTTCAACAATGCTCTATCTCTTAAAGTTTCCACAGCTTTCCAAAATAGTGGAGACCAAGTACTCAAACATATGAGCCTATAAGGAACATTTCTCATTCAGACTACACTGTGATAGTGTTATGGAAGGGTTTGAAAGATAGAGAAACTTGGCATTGGAAGGACTATTTTAGAATTGGAGACACAAGACTTGAAAATCACCAAAGGAGGAGTTATTCTGACATAGGGTATATAGTATTGGAATTTTGGCAACGTTTTTTGAATGAGTTTTTGAAGTCATTCTTTTCTTTGTAGCATGACTGTCATTGTGGTTATTAATGTTTTACTGTGTGCTTTTTATTTACATGTAGAATAAATTTTTGGAGTAAATTAATTTAATGATTGGCTAGAGAAACCTAATTGTAGTTATTCTTACCATAGATTATGGTAGGTCAGAACTTAATGAGCATTCTGTTTTATTGTGTTGTTAATGTTTCTTTCACTTTGTTTGCATAGTTCATCAGAACTAGTTGATTTACATATGCCTTTCTAAGTGAAAACTACATAATTGATCATAGATGACAAATGGATTTCATTAGCTATTTCAACATGTGTTAAATTGGTTGTATGAGAACTATGATTGATTTTCTTTCCATGTGAGAGGTAGTTCAGTCACTAATTGTTGAAATCGTTGCTGACATGTTAGAGTTTAAAATTTTTTTTCTTGTTTGAGTGCAAGTTAAGGTGGCATATTCAATTAGAAAGATCTATTGTATACCAAGACATGTTTATCAAATTGTTCATAAGCCCACTATCTACACCATACAAGATTTGGTGAAGCAGCTAGTAATTGTCATTTCCTTGATGAGCACAAAAACTTTGACTCTAGAAATAATATTTTAAAGAAAGGTGTAATTCTAGATAGATTTGACAAAGGAATTACCATGTACATACTGATCATTTATTTAGAGTGCACTTGGAATTAGTTTCCTAAGGCTTTGACTCATGAAATATTTATTTTAATTCTTATTTTTAAAATAAAGATCTGGGTCATAGAAAATAGGGGGTGAAATCTGAGTGAAAATAAGATTTCTCAAATTCCCAGATTATAAATGTAATACTTACAAGTATGCAAGCTGCCTATTTCACTGTAAAAGAAAGAGAGATTATTTCACAGTAATGCTTTGATTTTATTGGCTGATTGGTTTTACCACCTCTGACACTATTTGAAGAAACTGGCTGATTATTTAGAGAACCATTCGTTTTCATTTGTGTATGCTGGGTGTCCTAGAGGAAAGAAACATTTAATTATTTTGATCAAAATTACACTTAGTTATTTCTTATCATACAACCTATCTTTTGAATTTTCACTGCTCATAAATTCATCTTCTGGGAAGGTATAGAGAAAGCAGTTATGCAGTTACAATGTCATTAGGAATTTTACCTCTGAACATGCATAAGAACACATCCTGGCCAAGTCAATCTTCCAGAGAAGTAGACCTCAGCTCAAGCTTCTCTTTGTTGTACATACTCCCAGGGGATAGAAAAGAAATATAGGTTTAATCCCAATCCACTTTTCTCTTTAAGACTTTTTTTCCCCAAAATTCAGCTTCATCTAATAGTGAAGAAATAGGTGATTCACTAGTCAGTAGCACTAAAGATATCTGTCCCCGAATCATAGATAGGAGCTATATGAAGAAGTCAACTCCATCTGGAGTTCAATCACACTTCCCCATATGGTTAATCACCAGATGCTGATGAAAACCGAGTGCTGTCAAGGCTGGTCGGCCTCAAATTAGCTGTGCAGCTGCATTTTGGCTTACATGCAAACCCTGTAACAAGATGAGCATGTCTGAAGGCAAAGAAAACTGACTCCTGTACTCCTTGTTTTTTTCCTCCAAGGATAAAAGAGTTTTATTAATTTTGATAAAATATGTAAATTTGCAAGAAGTGGATTGTATCACTTTCTAAACTCTAAAGCTGAATAAGATCCACATGTACTTAGACTTGAGTAATACAAACAAGACTCAAGATTTTATTACTGGCACATGAGAACTTTTGGATTTATTAATGTGGCTCATTTCCAATACATTTCTCTTGACTAAGGAGGTCTTGGATTTTTCGATTTTGTTTTATTTACAATTCACCAGCAATGTCTTATTATGTATTTGGGAAATTAAACTTGGGATGGGCAGAATATTTAGATTAGCATGCTGTAGGTCTTTTTTGAATGTGTATGTATATTATACGTGCATGTTTTACTTGTCTATGTGTGTGAGGGGGTATGTATGTTTGTGCAGGTGGAGACCAGAGGACAACCTTAGGTGCCATTTCTCCATCACTGTCACCTCCTCATGAAACACAGTCTCTCACTGGCCTGAATTAGACTAGCTAGCCCTAGAGAGCCTACTGTGTTCAACTCCCCAGCACAGTAACTGCCCAGTAACAGGTGTATGGCACTAAAACCAGAATTTTCACAGGAGTTTTGGGGATTGAACTCAGGCCTGCATATTTGTGAGGCAAGCACTTTGCTGGCTGAGCTATCTTCCAATTCCTTGAATGCTTTCAAATGACTGCAATTTAAAAGTTAGTATTAGCAATGATTACTCATTGATGGATGCCCAGTTAAAGATATTTAGAATTTATAGATTTCTCAAGCAATGATAGCTGAAATTACCAGTAGCATCTCTATTTTGAAGTTTTAACATTTCTTTGCCAGTATCATAGCAGTCTTAGCCATAAATAGGAACAGGAAGGAAACTATTATTCCATATTACCCAAGCAGAAAATTGAATTTAGTATCTGGTGTGTGTTACATAGTGACTATTTGGTTAGGGATATTGGACCTTGTTTCCTGTCCAGTGAAGCATTATGGGAATTAATGCTTTCAGACATTTGCCACTGAGTTTCTGATACTGAAATAACATTTCATATCTTGTGGAGGATCTTTCTTATATTGAAACTCTGGTCTTCTCAGAGAAGCTTTATACAAAGTAATCAATGGGTAGGGCTCATTTATCTATTCTGTGTCCAGTAATCAGAATCTATGTTTGTTGGTTATAATGGAGAGGCCTTATCTTTTAACTTAAGGGGATTGAATCAAAACTTTGAACTAGACTCTTTCTTATAGAAGTGTAATTTAATATAAAAGATGTACAATTCTTTGAAACTAAAACTGGGTAATTTAAGCACTGGTAGTTTTTTGTTTTTGACATAGAGTCTAACCCATCCTCTAACCCAGGATGACCTGGAATTTACTCTATGCCACAGGCTAGCTTCACCTTCATGGGAATCCTCCTATTTCAGTCTCCCAAGTGCTAGTTTAAAGGCCTGAGCCACCATGCCTGGTTTAAACACTGCTAGGTGGTCCATTGCTAACTGATTTGTTAAATTTGCACAGAAAACTAGAGAAGGAAGCATCAACAAAAATTACCATAATGGAATAACACATTTTTCAAATGTGAATAATTTGAAGATACATGTTGATACAATTTAGGTAAATTCACACATTATAAATATTACGCCATATGCCTATGAGTGTCACATATACCGACTGCTATAAGGTAAAAGCATTGGGCTGGTGGATTTCTGTCTTCCAACTGTCAATCCTCACTTTTAATTTATATAGTTTGCTCTTATGGAGAAGCAAACAATATTTTTGAGAAAATGATGCTAATGTTTTAATGCAATATCCTACCTAATAACAATTCACCATACTTTAAGCCTTCTCTAATGTGCCATAACAATGTTATGTTGGTGTAATCACCTTTTCTATTTACTGGAATTGTAAGTGATTTTTAAATATACTTCTAAATAACTTTCTTCGAAACTGTGATGAGATCCATTCTGTGAATGGCTGTCAGTTGTTACAGTCCACCCGACTCGATATGGAATGATGCTAAAAGATTTGAGTAAGATTCCTACATGCCCCAAGACTTCATAGATGGCATTCACAAGCTTCTGAACTCTAACACATTTCTCTTGCGCAAGATCATAGATTTTGGATTTTTAAATCTTGCATTGCTTGTAACTCACAAGATAGAATAGTCCATTTGCACATGCTTATGGTATGTTATGCATGCTGTTACCATGCAGTTCATGACATTTCTCACACAATCTTCTGATACAGATACTGCGGTCATCCTCATTATTTCAAAGTCCAGACCGAGAGCCTCAGTGACGTGACTAGTGTCCCATGGTTGGTAAAAAGCAGAACTGAAATTTGAACCAAGGCTATCTGTGTCCCCAGCTAGTGCTGGATTTTGATATTATCGAGAATTCTGGATAGATGGAAAATGACTTATTTTGAGGCTATTTCAATTTGTAAAGATTCATAGAAGATAGAGTCCACATATTACTGTAACTTATCCTGAGGAGGGACATTTTGTCTCATGTCCTTGGGAAGATTTAGTAGGTTTTCCCAGTAAACAGGAGTGCCTATGACACCGTCAGCTTAAGCAACCTTAAATTCATTTAGGAGTGTGATAATCTAGTAAGTCTTTCCTATCCTTTTCTCTCCTCTTTCTCTCTGTGTGATCATCATAAAAAGGTCAGGAGTATAGGTTAGCATGCTTAGGAGAGAGTATATGAGAAAGGGAAAAATCAATTTTGATTTCTTCCTCAATGGATGCAAGAGGAATGATGCTTCTCAATAAGCTCAGTGCATTGATGCTGAGATAAGATGTTCTAGTTTCTGAATGTAGAATGTATTTCAGATTTAAAGTGGTGGTAGAATTTTGAAAAGTTTTAAGGGCTAAAGATGTTTTAATCTCAGGTTAGGGACAATAATCTCTTATAGTACTGGACAAATTTTAAAGGGGCAGAGAAAATTAAAGATTCCTTTTTTTATATACTCTATATAGTCATGCCTGCCTAACCTATGGAGAAGGAATGACCAAGGGGTGGAGGCATATCTCCAATTGTGTCAGTAGTTAAAATAGGGAGTTATGAGAAGGGAAGGAGTCCAGAAGGGTTGCTGATGCTACATTACCTGTGAACAGGTTAAGGTTGTGGCTTTTTCTTTTTTTATATTTTATTTATTCATTTTCAAGCAGAGAAAGAGAGAGAGAAAGAGAGAGAGAGAGAGAGAGAGAGAGCACACCAGGGCCGCCTCCTTGTGACTCTGGCTTATGTGGGTACTAGGGAATTGAACCAGGGGCCTTAGACACTGGAGGCAAGTGCCTTAACTGCTGAGCCATCTCTCCAGCCCAAGGCTGTGGCTTTTTCTAATACTCCAATTCTGATTAGCACCATGGATGTGAGTGAGATATTATATGTGTATATCATAAAAATTATAAAGGTGATAGGGATGGAATTACAGTTTTGTGCATTTCTACATTGGATTACTCAGTGATTATTTTTACTATATTTGTCCATATTCATTTGTTTTCTGTTACAGATTTTATTCCCTGAAGAGATCAGATTTTTCATTTAGAATCACTGCCTTGCATTTGGAATGGAATGTTTGAAAATACATTTTAGAGGAATTTGATAAGATTTTCAGATGTGGATCTCTAATTATTTAATAATACTACCAATAAGCAGACAAAAATCATTCTGTGTCCTGTTGAAAAAATATCTAAATCTAGGTTTTTTTTCAAGTTCACTACAACAGCATCCATATGCTCTTGTAAACTAAGGCTTTATATACTCTATGCCAGAAAGGTTGACCAATTATAAAAAAGATCAGATCACAGGAAGTTGGATACTTTATGAGGCTTTTAAACTGCCATTACAGATTTTTTTCAATTCACTTTATTACCACTCATGTAACATGAGCTAAAGTGGGATAAGTAGATTAATACATCACCTAGATGTAGAAAATGATAGTATCTATTTGCAGTGTCAATATATAGAATACCAATCTATATTGTTTATGGGTTATAGTAAAAGATTATACAAATAGACTGGAAGGTTATATAATAAATTTCTAGTAGCAATCAGAGAGGACTGGGATGTAGGTTGTAAGTTATCAGGAAAATCTCTTTGAGGATATATATTTAAAAAACAATTTTAATCTTGTTTGTAATAGTTTCTGTATCCTATAAACAAATTACTGAATAAACAGTAAAATATTTACCAATTCATTCAGGAGGTGGAATTATGATTGCTTACCCAATTATTCTTTAAGTTATTTACAATGCCAAATTTGTCAAAAGAGAGCCAAATGTGTAAAGACCTGGTGAGACACAGTGTGTAAGCTGTGCTTTCTGCACTGGGGGAATTTGTAAAGTGAACCAGTGTGCCCGAGGTGGGGCAAATGGGAGGTGAACAAAGGACAGCCTTGCACTGTATGAGGCACTGACCTTGCCCTTGCCCTTGAGTGTCCAGCATGCTGAACCACGTGGAGGCTCAGGAACCTGCAGTGCCATAGTAGAGTGGCATGAGCAGCATGTGTATAAAAACAGAAGCTCAATACTATGTCTTCGTCTGATCTAAGAGAAATACACACTAAAACAAGCACCATGAAGCTTTTCAGCTGCCATGGCAAACATACAATCCATCTGTTACCACTAAGTTTGAAAATTATACCATGAACTACAGTTACTGACTTACAGACTCAGGAACCTGGGAAAGAGGAAAGGAATAATCGAATAAAGTTGGATAACTAA